>JANHGN010013617.1:91575-117352 GCA_024605025.1 Megaceryle maxima | reverse complement strand
CCCCCCCTTTTTTTTTTAATTTTTATTTTGGATGCTGTGGGGGGGTAGATTAATTTAATGGGCCTACATTAAAGTGGAAGAATAAAGTTTAAAAGAACTGAAACCCATATCTCCATCTGAAAAAACAAACAGCTTTAGTAAGTAAAAAGAAGAGAAGTCAAGACTTTGGATACTTTTCTAAAATGCCAGGGAAAGTTGTTCCTGTTGGGCCAGGTGTGTGTTTTGTGCCATCATCACAGAATGGTGAAGCAACATGGTCTGATGAGGAGGCCAAGACCTGAGGTTGGTGCATCTCAGATGGGGAGTGATGTGCTGACAAGACAATTTCTGAAAGGAGGGTGAGAATTCAAAGGCGACCAGAAAATTGTGGTGTGACAAGGCCAACATCTAGAATTACTGTCCCACAGAAACCCTAAACCTCCTTGGGAAGTAGGGACTCTGCCTTAGATGTTTTCTGCTTTCCAAATACAGGCTGGACAAAGAGCCTGCTACAAGCGGCAATGACCCAGCCAGTAGAAAAGTTCTGTAGTCTCATTATGGACTATCTGCTAGAAAGTGGAATGCTGCCACATGGGTGTACACACACATATGTGGCTACACTTCACCATTTTCTTAGCTTACTTCAACCTTCATCACCAAAGTAAAACTCCTCTCTCTGAGGGATGTATGTCAAAGCTGGCATACCTTCATCACTTGCCAGGGCTTTGGGTCAAAGGGACTGAATCACCCTGCCTCTCTTTTCTTCTGAGTTCCCTCTCTATTGTGAGCTTTTTGAGCTGTGATAAACAGGAAGGAGCCATACACAGTGTAACGATAACCCAGATGACAGTGTCAAATCTGCATTTATTCCATGTGTAGGTGTTACTGAGGGAGGCAGCACTGTTATTAAACACCAGGGAAGAAGGATGAGAACTGGCAAAAAAAAATGGACAATTGCAATAGAAATGGAATGAGGCTTAACCAAAGTCCATTAATGTAATGAAACAGTTTATGGAAAATCTGTATCAGGTTAGGGACAAATCCAAGCCATAACCTTAGACTTATTTTAAAATATATGTAGGGGTCAGCTCATCATCTCTGAATGTGATTTTCAGAGCCACCTCACTACCACAGTGTGTCTTGGTCAAGGGAGTCATAGTGTTGCAAACTCCAAATCACAGACCGGTTCTCTGTGGCAGAGGTCAGACTGGAGGCTGACTGATGAAAACAGGTACAAAACAATTTACTAAGATCTTTAAATTCAATGGCAGCTCATGAAATAATACATTTTCAAGGGAAAAGAAAGGATTATGACATATATGGAAAAACATGTTTTAATGTAAATGCAAGCAAGGTAATGTTATCAACAGAGAATCCCAATGTTTAATGATAGGGACAGTTAGAGATAAGTGATCATTAGGTCATCCTCATTAAAGAAGTTTAAAATTACTTTTGATGAAAAGCAAGAGAGAATTGTGTCAAGGAAGTGCTAGCATGATATAGAGATTGGACTGAGAAGGGAGTCCACAGTTTTGTGTGGACAGAGACAAAACTTCATGAGACATATTAACTGGGGCTGAAATTCAAAGACCTGAAGATGTTGACTTGCCACTGAGAATCTGGCCTCATGTTTTCAAATTTTCTCTAATGGCCTCTGTTTCCTCTTGGGAGACATTTTATTTATGTGATAGAAACTTCCTTCTTTCCTTCACAACAAGCATCTCCACATTTGGAGAAGTTTGTAGTACAGTACTGGAGCTCTTCAGCTCTGTATGTCCGCGGATTACAAAGCACACATCCTTCAGTCTAACCTGGCATGTGAGTGGGAAAATTTTGCTTTAATTCATCCACTCCCCTGCTTCTCTTTAGCTTTCTTCCTGCAGAGCCTTTGGAGGGGATCCCTCCTTTCCAGTAACAGGGAGAGCAAGGGATGGAGATGCTGAGAAGAAGCTGATATATCCTAAATTTCTGAAGCAGCACAGCCAGGAGAGATTCTGTGGTGGGGTTTGAAGTACACTTGTTTTCCATAGCAGTGGGGAACATGATGGTAATTAGGAGAAATTAAGAGATGTAGCAATCCAAATTGGAAGATGTAACCAGCCAATGAAGGAATGTCTACCTGTCTGTGCAGAGGGTAATGTAGTGCAGACATGTTCACCAGATCATGAGCTGCCCTGGTATGTAGCCTTTTCAGCAAAGTCACATTTACTCTTCCACTGGGTCTGTCAGGAGCAGCAGGGGCAGAAGTTCTTCAAACTTGCACGTTGCAAATTTTATGGGATTGTGAAATGAACATTTCCCTGCCCTGTCAGACATGCACCTTCGCTGGGCTTGTGGGTCATTTTCCCAAAATGACTGTGTTGAATACCTCATGTCTTCTGGATGTGGATAAGAGGGAGAAACTGGGGAGACTTAAACCCTCAGATCTACTTGACTATACAGCTATGGATGGCTCCCTGTGCTCCTGTTTCTAACCGTAGCAGTGTCAGTAACCTTCTGTTAACATGGGGGTGGGGGTAAAAGTTTTTCTGAGATCCCAGAACTGAAAGACTCATACCTGTATCTTTGTTTTTCTTCTTGTGCTAATTACAGCAGCTATATTCCTAATAAAAATATTCAGAGTACCATGTTATGTCTGTTTCTTAAATTGTGATCATTATGTGACTAATTATAATAATAATATGATATTAGGGGGAAAAATGTTGGAAGATATTCCCTAGAGGGAAATGAATATCTTTTTATCATCTACAGTAGTTTATTTCACATATTCATGACCCTCCTGGTATTTTTTTTTTTTTTTTTTTTTTTTTTATGATGAGCCATAAAAATGACAAAATACATTAGCAAAGTTCTCGGTTTGTGCTAAAATGACCATATTCAAAAATAATAACAGAGACTTGTATCAGCAATGCAAAAGATGCATGAAGTAATTGGTGCTTAATTTGTACACAAACTGTCAAGGCAGTTTTCCTCACGGCCTGCATCTTCTGAATTCATTAGTCTCTAATTAAGGCCAGTTGGGACCAGCAGTTAGAAGGTTAAAGAGGTTCTGACAGCCCTAATCATTGCTCAGGAAGCTGAAAATGTATGCAAAGTCTCGGCAGATGGGGTGAGATCTGCTTCTGCCAAGTGATAACTGTTATTCCTTTGCACCTCCAAAGCTGTCATCCTAATAGGCACATTTTAAATTTATTAATGCTCTAGTTACAATGCATACACAGTCTCTAATGGTATGTCATTCAGAGTATATAAACTGAGCAATTAACACATATTACCTGGTAATGGTAAAATTATTTGTTGCCTGTTTGATTTTATTTTTTTTTAGTTTCCTAATCCAGCAAGAACAGTCATAAGAAAAGACTTTTCTTTGTTAAAAAGGGGGGATTCTGAGCTGTTTGTTTGTTGGCCATTAATTCTTTGTTTCTACAGACAAAAAGCTCACAAGCCATAACTAACTTTTCTTTGATTTCCAGTTGCTCAAAGATTTGGTTTTCAGAGATTATACATTTTTCAGACTTGAAATTTAAAAATATGTCTTTTAAATACTTCAAATATAATTTTAAAAGGAGATGTATTTTTTCAAAATTTTTTTTCAGTCCTTTTAAAAAATAATGTGAACTGCTCAGCAAATTGCTGTTGTCCTCCCCCACTTCACCACTACTTCAGTGAGGCACCCATATTTTGTTCCCCTCTGTGGTGGTATCTCTCTCCTTAATCCTATTTGGTTTAAAGCTGCCTAATCAAGAGAAAGGCACGTTTTTAGGTCTCTCTGTCCATCCGAAGGCTTCAGCCATGGGAGGTCTTTAATTGCATGTAATTGCATGTAGTTGCATGTAGCAGGAGTGTAACAGTGGGCTGCAAGGGGAGGGCCCATAACAGAGTCTCGGGAGCAGAGCAGCCACCAGCACCACAGCTGCAGCAGGAGCCCAGGAATTGCAAACAGTGCTAATAATGTGCTAAGATGTTAATGTAAGCAACAGAACAATTATGTACCCAGTGACTTATAGACAGGCCAGGAACCTATTCCTCTGTTAGAATTAATTGATTTCGCTCTGTGTAATGAGCGTAGCACAAATAGGGAGAGAGAAGGTAGTGTAATTGAACTGTGGGCCTGGCTCTACCCTCACCAGCGTGAGTCATGAGTGACTCTGGAAACATCAGAGGATTTCAGATGGTACAATATCGGCATGAGACACAGTCACAGACCAAGTATTTGCTGCTGAGGTTTCTCCAGGTTGCATTTCAAGCCTTAGCACCTGATGGCAAGTCACTGGAGATGAGACCCAGAGCACCCCTGCCAGCCAGCAACACCAACCTTGTGTTTTCTTGACACATCAGTTGTCAAAGGAGAATTTTTCGGACTGAGACCTGTGCAGCCAGGCCCTTTGTTAGCCGATGGGACTCCCCTGATGGTAACAAATTGTGCCAGCACTGTTTGTGTGGGGAACTGCTGCAGAGGTGGTCCCTGCTGGGACCTGAGTTAAAATGATGCTGCTATATTACCATGCTCTACAACTTTATTCAGTAGGTAAGGATCATTAGTGCCATTTTACATCAGGGAAAGCTCAGGAATGGAATGGAAATTACTTGTGCTAGAAGTGAAAAAAAAAAAACCTGGAAACCCCAGAAACCCATACCTCTAGAACATGTAAGAGGGGAAGGAAATGAAAGATGATAAATTATATGGAAAAATCTTGACTTAAATAGTTTTCAGAGAATGACTAAAACCTTGATCACCTCGACCTGCATCACTGTTGTATAGGAGAGTGTTATTCTAATTATCTTCACTTTCTGATATGGATGTACAGCAGAGGTCTAATCCCAACACCTATGGAAGATAGTCCAGAACTGGAACATGTTCCTGGAGGGTCCTGACTTGCACCTGCTCACTTGGTTGCCCAAGACACTTTTAATTTTGGATTACTGTACATAGAAGTAAGCAAGAGCTGAATTTTCTACACTGCTTCTAACCCAATACATTAGAGTATTAAATTACAGTTGTATAATGTGGTGGGGCTCTGGTTAAGGACCTTTTGTACAGCCAGAAGGCACACCATGTTGATGTGAAGCTAGAAAACCACTCAGCTGTAGAGACACAGCTTCCCATTCCTTCAAGTACCTCTCTCCCAACCAGTTTGGAGCAGAGAAACCAGCAAATATCATGTGCTGCAGATGGATCAGCGATGGATTGCATACAGCTAGCTGAGTCTGGCATGGTCTGATTCCTCTCGTGTTTGCTGGCTACTTACCCAGCCAACAGCCAGACATTTGTGGGGTAAATCATTTCCAGTTGTTTCACAGAAGAAAACTGTCCAGCAGTATAAATAATAATTCCTCTCCAACAGGGGTTTTGGTATTTGCCTGTGGTTCTGGTGCTCTGTGGCTTCTCTTCAGCTTCCCACCCAGCACATCTTCTCCTGGAAAAGGATGTGAAGTCCTTGCTAGTCATGAACTGAAAAAGAGGTGCCAGCTATTTTCTCTTAATTTTTTTCTCCGTCCATATATAGGGTACAAGTGGACAATCTTACAAAAGGCAATAGAAATTCTCAGTCAAAAATAATGGAGGCAAAATTGCTTATAAATTTAAGAGTGACAAAGTTGTTTGGTTCGTACTGTTTATAATGCATAAAACCTGATGGACTTGACACAGACTGGTGCTTTATCAGGAAAGAATTCAGTCCATGTGAAAATTGCTAGATGCTGCGGTGGCTTTTGCTGGCTGTTTTATGCTGAGGAGGCTGTGGGGATAGGGAAAACTTAGCATCAAGAAGCTTGCTTTTGCTTAAATTTTGCAATTCATTGCTTTTTCCCTTTACCTTCTCCTCTAGGCTGTCCAAGGTGATGGCCTCTTCTCACTGCTTGCCCAGAGCTACATGGTGGCCACATTCTGCCAGTCAGCACAGGAGTTTCTCTGTTACTTTCCAGCCTTCTGATGCTGGTGTAGGAGGGCAGCAGAAGGAAAAGGGCCATGCAATGACCCCATACTGCACTGAGCCCCAGGTGTCATCTCTGTCCCACTGGCAGCTGGTGTAACATCAACAAGTCAAGGTAAGGTGAAAGACATATGGGGAGCCATTGTGTAGCTTGGTTCTTGCACTGCTTTCTCATGGCATATCGTCCTGGGAGTACCTGCCTGCAGACCTCCAGGCCAGAGGGAGCGTTCATCGTTCATGGAGGAGTAGCCAACGCTCAAGACACATTGGGACACAGTCTCTGCAGCTGGAAAGAGTTGCTGGCTTCTCCCACAGCCTTCTTTTGGAGTGGGAGGTCTTCCTTCAGACAAACCAGTGACACTTCAGTGTTCTGCTTATCTTCTTGTTTAACAAGGTGGCTTCTATGCAAGGAGCCTTGCCAAATAGAAGTCTGCACCGCAGCTCTCCCAGAGACAGAATTTGGCACCTGTTGTGCTGATTCATTCCATATCACTAGGCTGCCATGTTTGGGGGGGTGTTCCCTTTGTGAGTGTGCTATCTGTCAAAGGCCACTCAGGGGAGGGCTCCATGCACCTAGGGCCAAATAAGTCCTGTTGGGCCAGATGGTGCTAAATGAGGACAAGGCAAGTGTAAATTGATCACTGTGCAGGTGCGTGGTGTTTGCTGCAAGGTGTGAGGTAAAACACATCCAAGTCAAATGGACTTGATAGTGACACAAAATGGAGAGCTGGAGCTAAGCTCCTTTTCTATAGGAATTTACTCAGAGCTGGCTAGGTGTACGAGCATGAACCTTCATGAGCTGATTCCTGATGAGCTGCCTGTCTATTGAATCTCCTGACATCTGGTACCTTTCTTCAGGACAGGTAGTTCCTCCACCTCAAGGCCAAGAAGATTTTTCTGCAACCTTGTGCTAACGTTCTACAGCAGGGACAATTGGGGAAACTGATGCCATTATAATTATTTCTCTGCAGGACTGGTGGTTTTTCTGGTCCAGCAAGAAGCTGATGTTTCTCAGAGCACTCCAAGCTTCATGGTTATTCAGTGATGGTGGCCACAACTTGAGATGTTCAGTAGGGCCTAAGAAAAATCTGCAGGCTGAAAACAGAATCTGTGCAATGTTTCTGTTGAACTGGTGATCACAGCCTATGTAGTTTGGTTTAAGAAATGTTGCAGTTGTGTATAAGAAATTTCAGATGCATTGTCGTTTTGTAATTACTCTGTGTGTATCAGAAAAAGCCCAGAAGATTAAAAAAGCATTTGAGAGGGTGTTTGTCCTCATACTGTCTTTTTCTCTCTGTCAAAAGCTTAAAAAGTGTCTACAATGCTGCATAGTTTAAATTTCTTTACTTGCGTAACTTCTGTCTTAGGTTAAATAGCCTCTCAGTGCTTGCCTGGTGATTTTCTTGAGGGAGTGGAGAAGCTTTCTAATGTTGGATTATCACTCTCATGTCTCTATTTATGCTGAGAAAAGGGAGTTTCAGAGAAACTAAGGGAATAACCCAGAGGATTGGCAGCAGCAGAATCAGACAGCACAAACAGCCCTGGCTTCACTCCACTGTGAACATCTGGTGGCCTTAGGTGCAGCTTTTCTGGGGTTGCACTGGAGTGAGTGGGGTCCAGCCAAAACTCACTGTCATCCCATACTCCAGAAGAAACCTGTGCAAAGAGTTTATGAGCAGACTCATATTCTTGGGTGTATCACTGGCATAGGGCTCAGCATACAGCCAGGGTGAATAATCACATTAAGTATTTTATGACTTGGAGGCCACTTGTGCCACAAACATGCCAGAAAGCACCTTGCAAAATGTAGCTGCACAGCTGCCAGGGCAACGCACGACAGTCCTTGCAACAGGACCAGCTAACATACATAGCAATCATCTCTTACTAAATCATTCGGTGACATTGGAAAGCTTGTTTTGGACTGTAGGTTAGTACCACTGAGCTTCAGAGAATGCATTGTGAAGTTCTGGAGCAAGTCAGATGGGGTGAGACATGTGACATAGTGTAAGGCTCACTTTCTGGACTGTCTTGGTGTGCTTTTGCAGGCTTCCACACTGCACAATTCCCTGCAGTACTGGTACCTCAGGACTTACCTTTGTGGCAAAATACTCCGTTTGGCCATGTGACTGCTGTTGTTGGTCAGTTTTAGGGAATCTTTTCTGGAGCTTGGGCTCAAATCCTGAAGATTTGTGCTGACACCCTGAGATAAACAGTGGATGAATGCCCTAGAAGTGGCAGCTGTCTCTATTGCCCTCTGTGAGCTGTAAAGTGTATTTCTGCTTATGAAGTAAAACCATCAAATACAGACACTTTCCCTTTAGTACGTAACAAAGACTCTGTACTGCATGAGTTCTTGTACTAGTTGATCTGCAAGGATCTCAGTTTCATATCTTCAAGCTTAAACCAATATTTATAAAAAAAATGAAGCTAGAGCCTGCTCATATCACCAGGGTTTGGTCAATGTATCAGATATTTCTTGCTTGCGAAAAGGCTGTTTTTTCGCCATGCTACTGGGTTATTGCCATAGCTGGGGTTATTCCTGCACTGATGCTCCCTGGGTTGCCCTGTACCATGTCTTCTGTCCTACTCTGACAACAGGCAGCCAAATCTTGCATCCATGTTTGTAAGTCCACCGTAACAGCTCCTCTCTATCAACCACTCTCACTCTTCTGGGTGGGAAAAAAAAAATAATAAAAGACATGGGCATCTCCAGTTTCCAGGGACTGCTGGAGGTCTTCCATCTCATTCACACCAGGCTCTAGAATTACCACTAGCCAGGCTAGGTGAGAGGAAGCTAAACTTCTTCCAGTGCCACCTTTTTTTGTTGCAGTCACCCCAGTTTGATGAAATCAGCAGAGATATGGACTCTTAAGATTAAAAGGTGCTTTACAAGTTTTGATGTAAAATAAACCTCCTGTGATAAATAATGTAAACTGTAAATAAGAAAAATGGAGGCATTTATAAAACTACAGACAGTAGTGAGTTGTTCTTCTGGAGGTCTCCTGGACACTAATCATTTCTCCTTGGATACACAAACAGTGATTTTAAGCAGATTGTATCTACAATGCTACAGCCTCTGACATATAGTTATTATAGTTGATGCTGCATGCAGTCAAAGCAAGATGTGACTTGTCTACTATACCATGCAAAGGTGAACAGCTCCGTAAGAATCAAGCAAAATAATCCATTAGAGTCCTTTTAGAAACTAACAGATATTTTACAGATATTCAACAGACGTTCAATCAAATCATAATCTCAGAAACCTGCCAACAATAAAACCCATAAATTTAAATCAAGTTATATAACCATGACTTGATGAACCTGATGTAGCCTGATGGCATGAGATGCATATCCTACATTAAGTAACAAATTCCCCTTCTTTTCTCTTATCCGTTAATAGTGGGGAAGAAAATGAGTAGCAAATGTTTTGTAGCCAGCAAACCTGAACCAGAACACAGTGACATTATTTTATGGGGGATTATTTGTCATTAATTTCTCCTTAGCATACCTCCTTTTTATTATCAAATTGATGGCTGGATAGGCTTTCAATTAAAGACAAGACAACTGTTCCTTTTAAAAGGCAATATGAAGTGCATGGTGTGTGCTTAGACCCAAATGACATGATTTTTGCTTCTGGGTGCAGCTCCATATAAGCAACAGAGGGCTTTGTCCTGTAACTGTTCTCACAATTCAGTTTTTACTTCCCTGATGGAACTCCACACTCCATCTGGGTCTTCCTCAAGGAAGAGTTGATAAGCTGCAAACAACATCATGGGTTACCTCATGGCTACCTGCAGGAAAGATGGTATCTTACAGGAATCAGGTATCTTGCCTTCATGATCGGGAATTATGCTTTCATAGTGTTGCTGGTGATGGCATGAGAGGTGACGCACATGGGAGATAATGCATGAATAGGTGTTTCTTAACATGATTAGGAGATAAACTCACATCTTTGTGGAACAAAAGCCTAGGGGCAATTCTTAGCAAATAAGTTGCCTAGAAAAGCACATAAAGGGCAATTTTGGAATCACATGCTTATTACCGTGATTGTATGGCTCATACACTTCCAGTGCCCTGTTCAGAGAGGTCTAAAGGCTGCTATCCAAGCTCTTTGCTTGGAATAGCAAATGCATCCTGATCCTGGAACAAATATTCCATTTCACACCCTCTGCTGTCCCATCCAGCCAAGCTTCAGCCTGGAATTTGTGGAAATAGTTTTTCAAACACAACCAGGTAGCTGAGTAGACCTAATGGAGCTTAATTGCCACATGTTTATTACATTTGCAGAGTGGAGGGCACTGCAGTCTGGATGTCTAAATTAATCCTGCATTACCAGGCCAGCTACCATGACATTTCTATGTTCCAGTATAATGCAAACATAACAATTCATTTGATTTCTTTATATCAGAAGAGAGAATCAAGCGAAGTACAGAGGTTCCATTCTTGACCTGGACCTCTTCAAGCAGAGACAAGGTTTTCTCTAAATTGAGGGACCTGAAAGCATTTGCAAGCTGCAGGGCTCATGCATGCACATGGGGACAGCTGGGCAGGACCTGGGCAAATTCAGCCTGTGTCTTCACCTGACCTTTCCCTACCTAAACTCTGGCTCACAAGGCTTTATAGCTTGAGGGATACAGTTTTTGCAGAAGGCTGAAAAAGTGGGTGCTGAAATCCATTGAAAGTAGATGTTGCATCCCTTTAAGTCTTAAATCCATCTGAAATGTTTGTTGTCGTGATGTTGAAGCTGTTGAAATGTGTCCTGCATTAGGCTGACACAGTTCTTCCTGACTCTTAAAGATTACACCTAAAAATATAACCCTTAAGGATATTTTTAGAGTATCTCTCTGCTAGGAAAGAGACAAGCTCCCAAGAAGAGTAAGAAGAACCAGTTTGAAAAGTAGATGAAAAGCACAATGCAATTTTATCTTTATTTAAAATTAAGATGCCTAGTTTAACTAAGGGCAAGAGTTTCCTTCCTTCATGTGCAATTTTGCTGGTCTTCAATGGAAAAAGATTTGTCACCTACATGGGCTCTATTCTATTCAAGTGATGAAAGGGCAGCCTTATTTACAGACTTACAAAGTTATCTAAGTAAAGAAGTCCTGGCTGGCACAGGAGCTTTTTTAATTTGCCAGCATGGTTATTTTAATTTGCTTCATTTTTTTCTCAACGTATAGGAAAGGCAGTGGGTACCAGACAGATGGAGTCCTTGTCTAGCTCTGTAGGAGAAGTGGGGAGCTCCTATAGCTGGGGCTGGGGACCCCATAGCAGAGTCAGAGCAGCCCTGCTTCACAGCAATAAATGAGCTAAAAGCTTTCCAAGTGTTGTGAAAGTGTGAAAAGAAAGAACAACTTTCTCTAGACATGTTTTGCTGAGGTGCTGCTTCTCTTTTGAACAAGCAACCTCTTCAAAGGGATTGGCTTTTTCATCTCAATGCCATACCGAAACAATAGTCAATTCTTGGTACTGAATATCTTCAATTACCACAATACCTTGCAGGATATGAGACTGGAAAGGTTATGCATAGAGAGGATAATTTTGGTTCATAGCCTCTAAATGTTCCCAGCCGCAATAGTGTGGTGAAAGAAGATGTCTTCCAAGAAGTTCACATTACTGGCTGTAGTAAAATAAAATAGCTATATTGTTTCAGCCGGCAATTTCTTCCCATTGTCTTCGTTTTAAAAACCATGCATACTCAAAGGCAAAGGGATGTGTTTCACTACAATTTGAGAACTGTACTGTAACCAAATATTATCTTCATTTTGCTCCTTGTTTCATGTTACTTTTTGGTCCTTGAGTTCTCCAAAGTTCATCACTGTCTGTGACATTACCATGACTTGCTAACTTTCTCATTATTTCCCCAATCAATAGGAGAACAATGTATGGTGTTATTCTGTATTTCACTTACCTGTCACTCAGTGTTTTATCTCCATTGATACTCCAGGTACTGCTCACAGAAACCAAAGTAGGCTGTCTTGTCTTCCGCTAATCTTGAATACCTTTTGTTCAAGAGGTGTTTTGTATTCATCATTCAACTAAGGACTCATCCTGAAGAAGCCCTCAGTCAGCACATAGATCTCAATGAAAAAGGGATATGCAGCTCGTGAAATATTCATAGCAAAAGGTACCTCAATCATTTTCACCTTTTGACCCTTTGAGGCTGAAAGGGTTATCAGCAGTAAGTGGCAAATCTTATGGATGTGAAATTTTCATAAATGAAATACCTTGCTATTCCTCTTATCCACTTTTAGTATTAAGTCTATTCAGAAGGTACATTTATCTACCCACTCTATCTGCCACTACATTTGTGTCAAACTCAAAACAGTTTTCATAAATGTCTGCAGTTGAAATGATAGTGATCAAAACCTGGAAATAGCCAAGACTTTTTTAAGAACAGGAAAAATACTGTGGATGTTTGCTGTTTCCTGCACTTCACTGAGGGCAACATAAAGCCCTTTTAGAATGGCTGTAATAAATACACTGTAGTACAATTCATAACCAAAACTGTCATTTGGGGAATCAAGCGACAAGTCATCTCCATTTGTGAAGTTAAAATCTAGCACAATAAGTGAGATTTTCTGATACTTACAGTCTGCTAAAGGAGAAAAATGAATGCTGATGGTAGGCAATTAGCTCATTCAGGGAACTTCACAGCTAAGAGCAGGCTGCAAAATCTGCAACAATGGCTTGAGGAATGATTGCAAGCAGAAACAATATTCTAAAATTGGATATCATTTCTCCAAAGCTAAAAAATTTAATTTTACCTATCGAAATAAAAACATCTCTGCTTTGGCGCTAATCCAGGCAGTCCTATCCACAGTCTGGATCCTCTAAGTAACAGGATCCATCCTTTCTAAACAGCAGATTAACAGCGTCACAGATGTGGTACAGGGCAACGTAGACAAGTAGCAAAAAAAAAGGTGCACACTTGGGCAGAAACAGAGACAAGTTGAGGCAGTCCTGAATTCATATCCTGATGTGCACAGGGGAAAGGACATGAGTGGCAATCTTGCAAAAACCATCAGAATAAATGACCCTGTTGTCAGGGCTTCCAAGGCACACAGAATGTCCCACGCAACCCAAAATATTGGTCCTTATGAAAAAGGCAGTCAACAGGCTACCTGCCAGTGGTGTCAGTGGTGCCCCTCATCAGCACATATTAGCAAGTGGCTTTATAATTAAGCCTTGGTAGAAGCAGCTCTTATGGAGTTATTTCACTAATGAAGTCTTTGGTCAGATGAACATCCATTGCTTAACAAGTTAATGTCCAAATGAATACCATTGGACAGGAGAAAAACAGACTGAAACGTGAAATGCAGTTAAGATACTCAAGGATAAGACAGTGTTGTGTCCTTGGGCCAGGAAAAGGACAGGCAGAGTAATACATGAGTGCAGGGAGGACCTGTTGCAAGTCACCTAGCCACGCTGTGCCTCAGTTTCCTGAACTGTAAATCTGAGTCAGCATCAACACCTTTTAAAAAATACTAATAAAGACAGTTTTCTGTAGGGGAATTTGGATTTCTGTGTTTTGCAGCACTATTTTGCCTCCTGTTAATGAATACACACGTAAAATATATATCACCAATTAACAAAGGTTCCTATTACATCACATTTTAAACAGAAACACCCTTTGCTTTCAATAGCACAGCTATAGGTTCTTGCCATATCTTGGAAAGGACTTCGGAGTTGCTTGTAGTATGTCCTTTGTTCTTGAATGCCCTCTTCCTTCTCTCCTTCCCTCCTAGAAGAGTTTTTTGTTTTGCATTTCCATGAGAAGGATTCATTGAAACAGCAGGGGGAAAGCAAAGAATATACATGACAGACCAAAATCTTTGTGCCCTTTCTTCTAAATATTTTATTTACTTCAGGAAACCGATAGCAGGATTTGGTCCAGTGTGCTGTGCATGAAAAAGCATACTTGGTAAAAATAGATGGTAAAATGTTTTTTCTCTTTTATTTCTGTCAAAAGTATTCCTCAGAAGAATACTCTTGGTTGGAGGTATCCTTCTGGATGACAAAAGTACTCTCGCACTCAGTGATAAATCCTATAGATGTAGAAACCATAAAGGTTTATATTTCTCCTGGAGTTATTCTCCTGAATTACCAGATTTCCAGAGGTATTTTCACACTATTGCTATAGGGGATAAGTCAATGCATTTCTCAAAAAACTGCCTAGCAGGTTTGATGCTTTACTCTCCTTGAGGTCTCAGTGTTTCCAGAAATCTGTCTGTCAGTGGCAGGTTGGGAACCTAAATCCTTACCGGGGCACCTGGGGGAGGAACCAGGGTCTGGGAAGTACCAAAAGTCCCAGTAGTTCTCCCAGATGCTACTGGGACTGTTTGAACAATTTACACTGGAAATCAGAGCATGTGTTTAGGGAATAAGCACTTGTTTTGGGGCACATTTAGCTGGAAAGAGCTAGCTCTCTGAGGTCTGAATCATGCAGTAGAGTCCATCACTCCAGGACATTCATTTCAGATGTGCTACCTCTGAGAGCTCCCTGGCATACTGTAAGGGACTAGCACACAGATGGTGTAAGCGTCTACCCCACGCTGCTGAAGCACAGCACTGCGGAGTGCCTCTACCTTCCAGGAACTGTAAAAGTCTCATTTTCTGTGCCTGCTGAATTCTTCTCGGCCAGTGTCAGAAAACGTGAGATAATTGATTAGACTCCTGTGAGGGCTATTTCCATAGTCTAAATGCAGAAGCCTGATATTCCTAAAGGATTTTTCCTCCACATGGATCCAAGGCCTGGGATCCATGTAGAATGTGAAACACCTCTTGAAAAACAAGCTTTTGCAATAGCAAATCTACCTGTGCTTCCTTCTCTGATCCCTCAAAATATTAATAAAGTAATTATGAAGCCTCTAAAAATACATATGGGGAGCCACATCCTGCCATTAACTTCAAAAGAAAATTAACAAATGACTGTGCTCAGAGAGGAACCCCATGGCCTGGGGAGGGGCAGGGCAGTACAGAACCTTTCACCTCAAGGTCATGGGTCTAAATCCAGTTGAGTTGGTAGAAGGCAGCAGTCTATCTCATGGCCAACACCAAACGAGTCATTAACATCAGCCTAAGTCATATAGTCTCTTGTTTGGAAAGCAATTGTCACTATTTGCTGTCTCTGCAGGTAGTGTTGAAGAGCTACAGGCACCTGAAGACTCAACTTCTGAATGGACTTTTTAGCACTACTGTGCTCTGCAGCCACTATGACACAGATACAGATTTTGCCTATACCCACAGGTTAACTCAGGGCTGGAGACTGGCTTCCCAAACAAGGCAAGAAATCTTCAGCATGCAGGAAAGGAGGGGCCATCTCCTGCCTGGGGATCCCCAATTGCCTCCACACTATGTGGCACTGAGTAAATCATCTGTATTTCAGCCTAGACTCACTGCCCTTCATGTGGATATCTGCTGCTTCTCTTCTGAACACCAGGTAAGGACTACTGCTTTCTTCAAAACCAGGGGCCAGAAGCTGTCCCTTCCTGCTTTGGTGATGGGGCAGTCAGTCTCACCTGTGCGTGGTCAGGTTGGTCAATTGCCAAACTCGCAAGAGACAACACCATCCACCAAGATGTACCCTTTGACATCACTCCCATGTCACATTGCAGTGTGATATTGTGGGAAAGGATTATGGTTTGTGCTATATTTGCTGTGTGGATAAATGAGTGTACAGACCTACATCTTACCAACACTTGGAAAGATGAGCAGCATTGAGGAATATGTCTGATCCTGTCAGTTTCACTGACTGAAGTTACATACTTATTATGTGTCTGTCAGTTTGGCTCTTTAATATATTTAGCTGGAATCTCGTCTGATCAAGATCACTCAAAATAATCATAATTTAACTACTGAAAACAGAAGTAAGAATCAACACAAACAATTAAAACCAGTAATTAGACCTGCTGATGGTAGGCACAGAGGAAAGGTGCGAGGGATGGTATCTGTAGATCATTTTTGCCCTCTGAGCATCCTTAGAAACACAACACAAACTTCACCATTTTCACGCTTAAGCTGAACAGATACCATTGCATGAAAAGAGATTTTCCTTGTAACTTTAATTAATGTACCCAATATGAAAAAAAAAAAAAAAGAAACACCTTTTTGTCACACATCACTCAATATTAAAGAGCAGCATTAATTAGAAATGAATCACTGATATGCTGAGTTCCCCTCTGTAAATGGGTTGAATGTTTTCATTTTGCATGCTGAACCAATTGAGTCATGAGGAAGCAGTCGCAAGATTTTAATTCCATATAGTACCTCCCCACCTCTGAATTTATTTACCAAGAATAACATTTATTTAATGTAATTTAGTTCTAAATATTTAAAAGCTCACTTTGTTTAATATGTTTTCAAGTACAAGATGCTAAGTAATTATGTATGATGTGGTGGTCTTTTATTAGATAGTTAATGACCATCTGGGAATTCAAGCCCCAAGGCAATGCCAAGGGCTTCTGAGTATTAGCTGGCCATTAACATAGTGGTAATGGACTAGCACACTCTACATGATTATGACTATTAACTAAGCATAAAAAAATAACATTCAAATTAAAATAGGAAATTCAGATTTAAGGCTTCTCTAGCATCCTTAATTTAATCAGATCATAGTGACCCATATGGCTGAGTCTTGTGTTGAACTGGATCAAATGATGAAGAGGTTTCAGCTAGCATCTCCTCTGGCCATAATGGAATAGGGTATCCAGGTTGCCACTGCTCCCAGTTGCTAGTATCTTCTTGTCACAACCCAGGAGTCTGCTCACATGAGCTGTCCTGCTGCCATTCCAGTTCCCTTGCATCACCTGGGCATCGGTGTAACAGGAGCATGACAAGATACATCCCTTCCTCAGCATCATAAACAGAACCAAGAGGAATGCCTCAACCTCCTACACACCCTGGTGCTTGGGGGCTCCTTGCTGGACCAGCTGGCATCTCAGAGACTAACATTACCCCAAAACATTGGAAAAACAGGCTCAAGGCTAGTTGTTTGCTTTGCAGTCATTGAATTTTTCTGGTGTATTCTGTTAAGTAGGTGATGAAGACAAAGATATTAATTGTAAACCAATCTAAGATAAAAAGGCCTAGTGCATTTTCATATGCTCAGTCAGTGTTGCAGCTTATAAACAATACTTCATAAAGGAGCTAAGAACAGATACAGATTTTGCTTCACTGCAGCCTTGATATTGTAGTGCTGTTCTCATAGACAGGTATCAACATTGCTTTCACAGAAGTTAGAGACAGAAGAGATCTCTTGACATGATAATTTGCAATGTATAGACTCGTATCAAGTTTGTTTTGCCATCGGTTGTCATAAAGCCTCCACAGGCTTGAATTGCCATCAGAATGACATCTTAATATGGTCTCTGCTCCACAGAGTTGCCATGCCATTAACATAAGATCATCAGACTATGGTAAGTCTCATGCAAAAGAGAAAACTATGAAGTTATTGAAAACTGCTGCTGGGATTTGAAAACTTAATTTCTATTTCTTTCCTTGCGCTACAGGTCTTCAGGCAGGAGAAAGAGGTGTTTGAACACTGGCTTCAGTGGAAACCTAATGGACATCTAGACACAGGGTGTGAATAATCTGTGCAAACTGCCTTTAGTATTATTACAAAATGTTAAAACATGTTTGTTAAAACAAAAATGCCTTTATTGCTGTCACAGACATTTTTTTTTTAAAAAGGTGCTTTTTGCTCTGGTACAGGGTTCTGATGAAAATTGGGTGCAAAGAGGATGAAATAAAACATTAAAAAAAAAAAAAAGAATCAGTGTCAAACAAATGTTCTTCCTAGAGAAGAAACAGCAGTGCATAAAGGTTTAGCTAAACACTTTCCTTTTTTTTTTTGGTAGGTAAAGAAAAATATTCAGAAATTTATTACCCATTTATTTGTATAGCACAGTGCATTCCCAAGGGACCCAGAGGAATCTTAACAAGTCATATACTTTTGAGGTAACAGTTTCTCCAGTGCTGAATGCAACCATCCCTGGGCTGAAATACAGCTGTTTAATAGGACTTAGAAATGCTACAAAGAGCCAAGAAGCAAGGAAAACAAAAAATATGCCCAAAGCGTGTGCAGTTAATGCAAAATATTTGTGCTGCTGTGTCTCTGGAATACACATGATCTCAGGTCCAGGAAAAATTAGAAGGTTAAAAAAGTTACAACCAAAGAAACAACAGGACAGTGCCAAGTGAAAGGTCACAAGACAAATGAAAAATCACATCAAATAGCTCACCCACTGGTGTGCTCTAATAGCAAAATGACCCACATCAAAATGTTCACCAAGAGTGCAGTATCAGAAACTCTCCAAAGAATGCATGAAAATATTGGCTTCCTAAATTAATCAAGTTTTATAGCTTGCCTGGAAATTTTGGTCAGGACTTCTAAATACTAATGTACCACTTCAGTTAATATAATTTCCCCTTGAAAACACACCTTCTTTTCCAGTAATAGGAAGTGTGTTTATTGCTGCCACCACCCCAATTTTATGGCACCCTACATGTTCACGTGTATTGACCAATTCTAGGAATGATCTTGGCTTAAATTTTATGTCCATTTGCCTTAATTATTTCACTCCACTGTGCAAAAGGGAAAAAGAAAATAAAGGTTTAATGTGAAATTTGAAGGCAAACACTTTCTAGGAGTGTGTACTATGGTCATCCAGAGCAATTATTATTGCTCATTACATTTCCATGCAGAAAACATTACATTTTATATCACAATATGTTTGGTTTTTTTGTGGTTTGGGGTTTTTTTGTTTTGTTTTTTGGGAGGTATTTTTTGTTGTTTTTTTTTTGTTTGTTTGTTTGGTTTTTTTTGTGGGTTCGTAATTTTTTTTGGTTTGTTGGTTTTTTTGGTTTTTTTTTTGGGGGGATGTTTGGTTTTTAATGAGTAAGCTTTAAGCAAATTAGAATACTTCATATGTTTTTTGAACTTTTGCCAGGCATGCGCTCCCAAGCTGGTTCCTTCTATTTACATTCTAGCATTTATCCATTTCCAAATATGAGAAGATTTACCTATCAGATTCTGTGCAAATTCAGAACATAGATAATTTGTAAAAAGCTTTCTTTTTCAAAATGTTCCGTGGTTTTTCTAATCTCATCTCTTTTCTAATTTCCTAATCATATAACCTTGAAGTCTAAAGACACAGCCTGTGATAGTCTGTGTAAACTGTCTTTATTGTTATCACAGACATTTATAAGAAAAAAAAATAACACACACACATGCATTCAAAGCTGCCTTTTAAGTAATACTTTAGTCACAGTTCAATCAGATCCACATTACTGCTACTCATCAGATAGAAAGTGTTTGCGAGCAGGAGGGGGATATTGACTTTAAAAATTCACTGGCGAGGCGTACAGAGCCTGCAGGAATGTCAAAACTCCAACCTGCATTTTGATGTTTTTGCCTCAGGTTAGTCTTGACTGACATGCTTGGAGCACTCTTGTTTGTGCTCCGGCATCCATTAACTGTCCTTGACTCAATGTTATACGGGCCTTTACGGTCAGCTCGGTGCCTAATGGTTACGGCAGATTAGATGCCACGAGGTGTAAGAAAAGCATACGCCTCACTTTAAGGGATCACATTGGTTGGTCCCTGCTTCATTAGGGGGTATTGTTTGATCCTAAATTAATGAGACCCTGTTAATTATTATTCTGATAACTCTACTTCACATGGGAGCATGCCAGGCAAGTGGTGGTGTAAAGAAAAAGAGTTTTGCAAAAGAAAACAAAATGTCAAGGTTGAGATGTCTTTCAGTGGGCTTGGTTTACATGTAAGGCATTTCACTCAAGTATGGATGTGGCTAGATGTGGGCAAAAGAAAGTCTTAGTTGTACTTTTGTTCAGTATTAAACGATTGCCTTGCAGAAACAGCTCAGAGAAGGTTTATCAGTCCGGCATATAGATAGATGTATACACGCGTAATCCCATGCAATGTGCATTGCTGACTTTCCTTCTCTTTGACTTTGTCCTTCCCTGATTTCCACAAAGTTTTTGAAAAATGATCCAATACCCACTTTCACTTGGGTTCAAGGAAAGTCTCCCTTTCAAAAATAGGGTAAAATGGGTGCTAAAGCAGTGTTAACATTAACAATCATTTTAATCATTCTGATGTCACTCACATTAATATATATATAGAGAGAGAACTCTACAGTAAGTGCTGACAGGTACAAATGTGCCCATAGAAATGTTTTTCTTTAACATCAAGCTCAGATAAGCTTCTGAGGTGCCTATATTCATTTACTGGGAAGTACTGAGATTAGACAGATGTCGCAATTTAAAAAGGGAGAAAAAAAATCTCATGTAGATGTGACACTCGTTCACCTGTGTTTTCTGCCAGTCTATATAATACTATCAGAACAACCAGAGTTTTGATTTATACACCTCATTTGACAGTGACTGGCAGTTCTACAGAGAACACATGCAAAGAGATGGTAATTTAGAAATATGGAGAGCTTATTAGGCCAAATGGAAAAAAAAAAAAAAATCATTTTGGTTTACTTCCTTTGAAATTAAAAAGGGGCCAAACCACAAAAACCGAACATCATCTCACTGAGGCACTGGGAGCATGAACCTGAACAGGGCCCAGAATGTGCAGGTGGCCCCCATCTCTGCAAAAGGCCAGGCAAAGAATACAAAATGCCCTGAATTCTAGCATTGGAGGGGCTTGACATTTTAATCTGATTTAATAGTTGAGGGCAATCTAGGTTTTTAAATTGATCTCTTCAACTTCTCTGTGGTATTTCACTGGACAGAGAGAGAGAGAAGTGTTCCTTACTGCTCTGTGGCTTAGTGCTTCTCAGCTGTGGTTCACAGGAGGCAATATAGAAAGTGCCCCTTTGGGTCTCCAGGCTGACCATGACCATGAAGTTGTCTGCCTAAATTTAGCATCTTTCAGTCTGATAACTGTTGCCTGGGCTTAGCAAACTCCTCAAAGTTTAAAAGTCCTAGGGAAAAAAAGAGTTCCATATAGAAGCATTATTTTTTCTGGTAAGTATCAAAGTTGACTCAAGCCAGACAGTGTTATTGGCAACAGCTTGGATCTTTTGAAATGGCAAAATGTTTGGAGTTAGAATATGACACATTTATTAAAAAACTGAGATGAATTAAGAAAAATAAAGAACCATATGTCCTCACATAACTTGTTAGGATTTTGGTCAAGAAATGTCAGGAGGTCACATAGTTGACTCTTTTTTTTCACTAGGCCATAAATTTCATTATCCTGAAAAAATGTTTTTCTTTCAACAAAAGATTAAGAAGGAATTGGAATCCTGTAAGCACAAGGGTGATGAGAAATGTCTGTACATTTTTCTCACTTTTTTGTGTCTGCATTACTGAAGCGTCTTGAAATGTCTTCTGTTGTCTGTTTATTTTCCTTTCAAGCAAATTTTACTGTTTGTGAATGGTTCTCAGCTGACAGCTCTTGAGACTGAAAGCCTTATTCCCAGCTGCAGAATGAAGCCACAAGAAGAAGCTGCTTCATTTGCAACTTCTGAACAATCTTAAGTCTTTCTGGTTTAGCCCTGAGTCTGTGTGGGGTTTGCAGGCTTTGGCATCTGTTGTTGAGATGCCTGACTGTAGACAAGATAGCCTCCTGGCTGGTGTTAATTTGCCTTGAAATTTAAAACCCCACCTGTATGGATCACCCAGTTGTGTGTTGCATCCCAGATGGAAAGCATTTGATAACACTTGTGCCATTTTTCATAAAACTCCCAAGTGAACCTGGGACCAGTACTTGAGGTGGCTGGTTGTCTCCTACCTAATCTGTTCCAACTCTTGTGCTGGGGTTTAAAGCAAAAACAGTGGAAATAGATAAAGCAGTCACTTCTTAGCTTGACAATGAACTCAACATGTTTAGGACATTAGTGAAAAAATAATTTAATAGAGCCAAAGTCAGGCAGCTCCTTGTACACCATCGTACAAGGTAGTATGGGCCATGCATTACACCTTCTGCTAGGCACGTGAATCACAGTGGGAGCTACAGAAAGAGAAGCAAGTTCTGCTTTGGACACTGTCCTACAAATCTCTTTTCGCTTCTGTTTGCAGGCACCACAACAAACACACAGGTACATCAGGAGCTGCATCAGATCTGTTGGGCTAGACCCAGAGCTTCCTTTCACAAGTTTTGGGACTAGAGACTGGTGAACATAAATATGAGCCATCAACCTCTGACTGTGCTTCTCAGAGCAAGTCCTTCAGCCTCAGTGCTGCAGGTGGACTGGTACTTGTGTTCATGTAATTGCAATCCCACGTGAATGTGGTGAAAAAAGCCTGTTCCTGATCTATCCTGAAGACAAATCACAATATGCTTTATAAGCTGAGCCTACCTGAAAAAGGGTCTCAGTGACTTTTAGAGAAGCTCCATTTCCTGGTGATGTATTGTCTTCTTGAGGCTACAATATAAGGCAAAATTTGAGGCCTTTGGGAATGTCTTTTTTGTGCAGTTTTTTTTTTCTAAATACATAAAAGATTCTATGTGGACGAGAGCAAGAACTGTATCATAAGGGTGTTGTAACCACTACTTCTCAGCAAACACCTTTTGAAATTGCAAAGAGACTTTGAGCCTCCTATCTCTGCTAGAGGGTAGCACACAATAAGTGAGAGCTGGAAACTGCCAACCCTTGATGTATATATGTATACATTTCTATATTACACGTGCTTTACCTCATTACAGCAGAGAGAGCCAAATCCTGCACTCTGTTGTTTCATGGCAATTTCTACGGAAATCATGTGTCTGCTGGTGGAAGTGTCCGTGTCCTGGGGATTACCTCTGTGGAATATACATGTTGAAAATGGAATTTTTTAGTTCTGTGGCTGGCCTCCTGGGAGGGGCTTTCATTGCTCTGATCACGGGAAGACCGGGCCAATGTGCATGGCTCCCACCTGGCCGAGGGGAAGGCGTGCAGGCTGGGCGTCGTTCTGTAGTCGCCGGTTCTTGACATTTGATATGCTGTGGTCGGGTGACAGGAATCAGGATCCCCAGAGCTTTCTGTGCTTTGGTCACAGTCCTATTTGTTTTGCTGTGAAGTTTCCTGCAGTTTTCAGCTCCATCGGAGCTACTGCGATTGCCAGATAAGGCTGTGGGTGCGGCTGAGCCAGAGGAGGGTGCCATTTCGGAGGTTTTGCTTTGGGATATTTTTAGCTGGAGGAATAAGCATGTGCATGAGGGAGTTTTCCTGGTGAAACACATGATTTCAGCACACTGTGAAGTTCACCTCAGTGTAAGATTAGCCATGCATAGCAGATATGAATAAAAACAAAAGATACCTTTAAGTTGGCCAGCACTAATGCTGATTGGGAGCCCAAAGCAGCTCCCACTAATGAGCCACCCACCCATTAGTCCCAGTGTCGTTTACTCATGCTCTGTGCCCAGAAATGACAAAGTGACATTTGATTTTGACCATGTTATTTGACTCTGTCCTTTAACAGGCATCTCATACAGTTTGCTATACAGGGTGCAGTGCAGCTCAAATATCCCAAAGTGCAGTGCTAGAGAAGAAACAGGGGCCTGATCCAAACCAAAGACCACACACACCTAAACCAGTGTTATGGTGAGATTTTTTAGACATGCAGAGGTACCTTCCATCATGAACCTCCACACTCAGCAGCCACATAACCTCAGAAGCATCTGAGTATACCAGCCCTTCTGCTGTTTCATCTGGGGATTGCCAACCCATCCCTGAGTGTACAGACCTCCACTGATCTCAACCGTGAGGCATCCAGCCCACATCCAGCAGCTACAGGCATCCAGAAATGTCACCTTACTTCTGCAGGGGCTGGTATAGGTCTAATTAGGGGAAGGTGATCATATACTGGGCTGGCTTATCCACCTTTTCTGTAGTAATCTGCATTGCTCTCTCTGGTCTGCTGGAATTTAAGCCATCGGATCTATCTGCCAAAAACGTCTGCTATCACTGTGATGTAGTGATGAAGGAGTAACCAACACTAGTCCTCTCCCTGGTTTCAGGCTGTGATCACCATGCTTGAAACGGTGCATGGGTTCACCCATAGAGCCAGAAAAAAAGAGCAGAGATAACAGGTATTCCATGTTAGATCAATTGTGTGGGTGTGGGGGTGGTGTGTGCAAGGCTATATAGTCTTCTGGATTTTTCCTGTTGACTTAATCCATGAATTTAAATGCATAAATGGTGTTAGAAAACCTAAAACAGCTTTCTTCTTCCTTTCATTTGGAAGAGGAGCCATGTGGTCCCACGCCTGCTCATCTCTAGTCCCATTAATCTTGTTTTCCTTTCTTCACCTTGGCACACTTTCCACAGAGGGGATGCTGGCAAGTCCTCATTAGCCTATAAACTGGTGCTCATGACCCTCTCTGAGAATCAGGAGGTGAACTGTCTTTGGCAAACGACTGAACAGAAATCTCATCTTTTCTTGGCCAGGTGTTTGTCATGAAAATGAGAAGATACCTACCTCTAGGGTGGGACCCAAGGTCTAGGTTTTGAAATGAGGAGGGGTACTAAACTGCAGAGATGGCAGTAGGGTTCAGGCAAACATGTGCTTCATGTTTGTATTAACAGTGAGCAGGAGCTTTGGAGCATTTTCCTGGAGCACTGACCTTTCAATGCATGCCATGAGCTTGGATTTTGAAGTGCCTGACTTGTTGATATCTAAACCCTTCATTTGATCTGGACTGGCCACATCTGCAGGAGCCTGGAAACTGATTGAAGGAGTGATCAGTGTAGGTGCTTCATTAAGGTGGCGATATATGCAGAAGGAAAAGTATCCACAACGTAACTGTCCATAAGCAGTTGGAAGAGACAATGCATCAGTATTTTTATTGCTATTATAGTACATAACTGTTTTTAACTTAACCCTGCAAACACTTACTGGTGTCAGAAAAACTTTAAAATGTGCTACTTATTTCCTTCACCTACTGAAAATTTAAATCACCCATACAACCCAGTTAAAGCTAGATATAACTCAATTTTTCAAAGAATAGCTTAAATTAATCCCCATACATACAGAAGAAAGCTGAACTTCTGTAAGCAAATTTTGAAAAAAAGGGAAGGGCAATTGCTCCATGAAAAATAGACACAGAAGAGATCACAGATTCTAAAACTAGTGCAGTTTAGCATATTAACACTCATAAATTGTTGAAGTTTTATTTATGCAAGACAAACTAACTGTCCAAAGGTAACTGTTTAAAAAAAAAGGTCTTCTCCTTAGGGATCTTCCTGTGGAGTTACTTTTTGAAGCCATTTGTACCCTGGGCTTCTAAAACATCACTTGGGCATAAGTTGTAAAATTTAAGAGAGCAATACATGTAGAAGTAATTCCTTTTGATTCTGCTGCCTTCTTACTTCATCAGGTTATTTATGTTCTGCAAAATAATAAATAATCATAATTAATAATCATGTCACCTTCTCTACACTTTTAAAGATTTTCTAAACCTATTCTACTCCTTCATTATTTTCTCTTTTCTCTGGTTGTCTTTTCTCATGCTTTTCTGTTTCTACACTTGTGCAATTGAATATTTTTTTATTTTGGAGGAGGAGGAGTGAGCATAACTACTCTCAGCTCAGGAAGCGGGCCACTGTTGTTGTTGGCATTCATCTCACTCCTTTTCTCAATGATTCCTTACATTCTTCTTTTCTCTGTGACCATCACTGGGTATAAAAGTCAGGTTTTCGGAGGATCATTCTATAGTATCTAAAATTATTCCAAGATCTCTCTCATGAAGAGTGTATTTGGAGGTGTGGTGGGGTTTTTTTTGTGTGTGGGTTTTTTTTTGGGGGGGGGGGGGGTGGTTGGTTGTTTTTTTGTTTTGGTTTGTTTTTTTGTTTGTTTGTTGGTTTTTGTTTGTTTTTTTGTTTTTGTTTTTTAATTTTTTTTTTTCCTACCTC
>JANHGN010013617.1:57035-91475 GCA_024605025.1 Megaceryle maxima | reverse complement strand
GTTTTTTTTTGGGGGGGGGGGGGGTGTTTGGTTGTTTTTTTGTTTTGGTTTGTTTTTTTGGTTGTTTGTTGGTTTTTGTTTGTTTGTTTGTTTTTGTTTTTAAATTTTTTATTTTCCTACCTACTTTACAAATCTCAACACTGAATTTCACCTGGCATTCTGTCACCCCACAGTTTAGTTTGTGAGTTTCTTCAGCAGTTTTCAAAGTCAGATTTTGCTGCAGCTCTCCAGTATAATTTTCTGCCAGAAAGCATTGCTGTTTCAGAGTTCACACCTTTTCCCAATGATTAATGGATGTACAGAACAGCAGTCCTTTTAAAACCACATCGGTAGCTTCGACTCCATCATTCAAATTATGATTGCCACTTATTCTTAACCTTTATTTCATATCTGTTAGTCAGGTATTAAATCACAATTGGAGTTTCTTCGGTTTCTTTAAGACTTTATAGTACGGGTTGTTATGAATAGGGTCTTGTAAACCCACTACATAATAATAATGTCCAAATCATCCTAATTCTTATGTTTGTGATCTCGTTTAAAAACTCTGACAGGTTTGTGTGCCTGATTTTCCTCTAAAGAATTTATAACTCTTTCTGGATATATGTTTGAACTCTGTTATTAATCTTATTCCTTATATATACTACCAATACAATACCTTATACGATGCCATCCGTTTGAAACAGGTCCACAGCCTCATTCTCTCTGAAAAAACAACTGCCATTCACTGCTTTCCCTAAAAACAAGTACAGACCAGACCATGTAGAAAGCTGATTCATACAGCTCTCTCTATATTACTTTTTTTCTCATTCTATTTGCCTGGGAGGGGTTGCATGCTGACTAAACTACTTGCAAATCTGCATACGAGTTGCTGAATATGACTGAATTCTCACAATGTTTCTGTTTGTTTAGTTTGGGTTTGTTTTTTAAAAATCTAGAAATAAATAGTCTATTGGGACATTTCCATTGCATTTCATTTACGTCTCTTTCCACATACAGAGCTGTTTGTTCTGAAAGTATTCATCCAATGTCAGTAGTCTTAAATCTTAGATTTAATGTAATCCTCCAGCTCACTTTTTTGGCTCATTCTGCCAGCACTGGAGATCTGGTAGAGACCATGGGACAGTTTCAATGCTGCACATCTTTCTTGTTCTGGGAATTTATACTAAGTAATTTATAAAGACTATAAAGGTATACATCAGATGTGGAGATTACATCTTCAGGTTCATCAGATGCTCTGACTTAACTGCACACTGAGTTTTTGTAGCCTGCCAGATATTAATCTTGCATGCTGTTGTCAGTGATTCTAAGAAAATACTGATCTCAGTTTTCTCATTTCCAAAATCTGTCAAGGAAACAATAAAGCCAAAATTCAGCTCCTGGATGTTCTGTATATATATATATATATGTATGTATATGTGTGCACTGCTATATTTATATTTATAATTATCTATATGCTTATATTTTAAAAATATATGTTGCTATATTTATATTCTGCTATAATTGTAAATAAATTGGCAATATATATGAGGGAATATGCTGGCCATATAGAGGTTGAATTAGACAGATACACTTTTATGTGTATTTATATATGTATGTATATATTTATATATGTATTTATGTACATATATATATAAACACATATATTTATATATGTATGTACATTGGTCATCAACTGTTCTCTACATTCATCCTAAACCTTGTAGGGGCATTGATCCAACTGCACTGATATTTTCCCATGTATGTTCTTTCTCTCAGAATTTCTTGTTTATCATGGGTAAAATAAAAAACACCTCTCTGTTATTCTCCACCCTGCTCAGGTACATTGTTTCTGTTCCTGTGTGTCACAGGTACTTTTAATAGGCTTAAACTCAGATTTTCACTTGACCTGATATGGTAAACACATTCTGGGTCTCCTCATCAAAAGAATAAACCAAGGCCCTTAATATTTTTTCTTATGACATCTTTCATTTGTAATTGGGTAACACATTCATTCATACGACAGTAAACTGGAATAGAGCCTATATTCTAATATGTTCCAAGTCTGGAACAAATAAATATACAACATTTCCCCTACACACACTTCTGCTAGTTAGCATGTGGTAATTAACACTTGTTAAAATGACTAAAATTTCAAATGTGGACATGCTCCATGAGAAAACCTTGGTGTGATTATGCTGTGAGATTTTCCGTCAGAAGATAATAGGTATTTTTAGCAACCCTCATCTCAATTTTCTTACTTTTTTCACATCCCAATCAAAAATCAACTTTGGATTCTGGCAAGCCTGGTTTTCCATCAGTTGAGACTTCAACATTTTCACATTACAGAGAATTCTTGCTTTGTTATTTTCACCCCATTTTAGCAAGAGGTGCTGTAACTAAGTCACTCAAGATTCCTATGATGGAAAGGGTCTGGAAAGGGTCAATGGGCAGTGGCAGGGACACCAGCTGCTGAGATGTTGGAGAAAACATTTTGGAGCAGCAGTTTCTCTGTTGCCTTGCTTTGCTCATGGCTAGTGGGAGGGAAAACACTTAGGCAGGAGAGAGGATCCTTTTGTTTTTGCAGTGATTTTCACTCTTTTTGCACAGGTGGAAATAACTACCAAAATTCACAGAAGCAAAAGTGCAAGTTCAAAATCTATGTTCAACAAAAGTCACTGCTGATAAGGGGCTGTTCATCAAATAATTTATAAGATTAGAGGGCACTGGGAGAAATTTCTCCTTGCAGGTAATTTTTTTGTGTATACCATTATAAAACAACTAACAAAAGGGATGATATTCCTGCAGGGGATGGCGAGATGACAGGTGAGAAAGTGCAGTAGGTCTACGACCAACAACCTGTTTATATTTATTTGATTGCTTTTAACTGAACCTGGAAAGCTGTGATAGGCAAACTTACCCCATGAGGCACAGAGGCATTTCAAGTTCTGTCCTGGCATCTGAAGGGCAGCACAGCACTGTTGGAAAAGACTGCAGGGAAACACAGAAAGGTACTGTAAAAGTGAGAGTTAAATAGATTTCCAAGCAGTGAGTCTGCCCTACTGAGGCAGCTTTCAAGGCTCCATCTCAGCCTGAATGAGAGATGCTGCAGTAGGACAGCAGTGAAACGAGACTGGTAATTATCACTGGTGTTTTCACAAGTGAGTAGCTTACGATGCTCATGTGATACCAAGTGCTTATTGTGCGCTGAGCAGTTTTTCTGGAAGCCTTGGCTTTGTTTTCCCTTAGTCCTGAGAACAAAAAAGAAATGTTGCAAGGAAAGTGGAGAATGAATCCAAAAAGAACAATGGAATTGTGCTTGATTTGTTTAATTCTGAAATCAAGGTCACTTAGAAGTACTACAGCTTTTATTTGTTTTATTGGGATTTTTTTTAAGTTTTCTTTTTTTTTTTTTTTTTGGCAACATCTTTCTTTTCATTTGACGGTCCTGTCATCCCAGAACTGTATATGTTACTGATCCTGCCTGTATTCAAAGCTGTTATTAAGTGGAGTCTTTTAGATTTTAGAGAAATGATAATGGTTCCAAAGATGACAGAAAGTGGCAGCTGGTGACAAAAAACCCCCTTGATAAGACGACAACAGTAAATCAAACTACTGCCACTTTTTCGTTTCATGTTTGTTAATACCACCTCGCCTTTTGAAGTTTAAAGCAAGGTTCAAAAGAGCCAGGTGCTGAATCATAATATTAAAGCAAGTAAGGAGCTCCATGAAAGAGAGGAGATCTGAGAGGGGAAAGCAACAAACACGGCTTTCAACTGCCTTTTGTCGGCCTTTCTGCAGATGTCACCAGTTGTTATCCCCAGCAGAGGCTTCAAGCTTGTAGCAGTGCCTCTGGCTGATTCCAACTCAACGTTTCAAGTGTCAATCAAAAAGGAAGGACGCAGCTTAGGTCCTGGTCATTGTCCTGTGAAAAGAGCCAAGCATTTAACATTGATTTAGCTCCCTCAATATACAAAGATAGAGCCAGCTTTGTGCAGCAAAAGGGCCTTTGGCAAGGTTGCTTGTAGAGCAATTCCATCGCATCCGATGCTCCTTGGTTTAGCTGTCACACTGCAGTGTCTGGAGTCCTATGAAAAGTTATTCAGGAATGAGTGAGCAAATTAAAAAGAAATAGCATGCTCTCCTAAATAGCAATGTAAGCTATAGAAAGTGCTCTTAACGTCATTTAGCCCTGAAAAGCATTTTTAATAAAAGTAATTTGTGCTTTTAAATGCCTTTTAACTAGGGAATAAGATGTTTCAGGACAAGAGGGGGTCCTTGTGAAACCCATCTCCATTGGATAAGCAATTGTACCCACAAAGTATCTTTGGTCAAGTGCTTGCTTATTTTGTTTTCAAGCCACTTACATTTACTGCCATCCACATACTGCATTATCCTTCTATTTGGGTATAAAAAAATGCCCCAAAGCCAATGGCAACAAAAAGACCCTGCCTGAATGCCACAGATGCCCCCCAGTCTGGCTTTCCCATCCTTGTGTCGAATTCCTGCCCACCACTCCCACAGTTTTCTTAAAAACACCTTGGCAATTATTGCTTTCTCAGCCATTGCAATTCCCACTAGCAGGCACTGCCAACCACTTGGCATGGACATGGAAATGACAAGTCGGTTTGTGGCTGCACTTGGACTGTTTAAGCAGAGCCCTGGTGAGGGCAAGTTCTCATGAATGTGGCAAAAGCTATATCTTTGTCCTTAAAAAACAAAGTGAAACTGAGTGAAACACAAATCAAGTGTGCCTCTTGTTTTAAATAAAGTTAACACAAGATAGATTTATTCTTTGTACCTGGAAGTAAAAAAAGATAAAGACTTCAATCAGATGAGGAAAGCAGTTTGAAGATGAGGGAAATGTTACCCTTTTGCAGGATCAGTATTGCTACTGGTTTCTGTTTTGCACAATATTTTTTTTCCCCAATATTTTAATCCTCTGTGTAGAAATACAAGTTAAAAATCATTGGAAATGTCACAAGAACATTTCCATAATGGCAATTGCTTTTCAAAAGCTTGTTTTCCTTCTTAAAGGCTAGTTTTCTGGTAATATCTTCCTAAACTAAAACTACACTGACTGATGGTACTTCTTAGCTCCAGGGAAACAGTGCAGTCCATAAAACTAGCTGTGCACAGTGGTTTTTTTTCTGAATGTGGGACAGGGATACTCCTGATGAACCTTGAAAGAACCACATTCCTTCAGGCTGCTCATGCACTCTTGTGGCTCGTGTTATCCGCAATTTAGAAATATTTAAACAGAGAACCTCACAGGAGGTGGGTGTATTTTTAAGTAGGTGTATCATTACAGGCACACTCATTTCTGCATTCCTCCAAAGGCATTTCCAGCAATCCCTGTAGCTGGCACTTCAGTTGGCAGTTTAAGAAAGCATGACTCACAGAGTTGAGGGACTTATTCACTCCTCTAAACTTTCATTATGATTTTAAACCACCTTTGATTCGATCTAGCCCATGTCCTTTTCTTTTTGCACTCAACTTTCTGTCACTTCTTACAGAAAATATGTGCTAACTTTACACAAGTGTAAGAATGAGGGCAATAGACATTTGCACCATTTCTTCCCCACAGTCAGAAAACGGATTCCTCCCTCCAAATGCTTCCTCAAAGGAACAAGGGAATGGGAGATGTTTGCTTCTCCCCACTCCCTGTATGAGTGCTTGTCCCAGTGCAGAGGAAGTATGCAGAGATGCTGCATCCCCCTACCTCCACACTGGTGGAGTTTCTGCTTCACCCTCCCAGTGCACCTGGTGGTACAGCCATGCCAGTCTGCCCTGCAGCATGTGCTGTACCATGTGTCCACCTGACACAACTTGTCCTTCTTCTGAGCATCAGGGAAAGCAGAAGGCAGACAGTGACTTCTTGCATGGCTGTGCTGTTCATCCCAGCGTATTCCACAGAGAGCCCAACATATGCTTTGGGTTAGGAATCAATGAGATATCACAGAACACAAATCAGTAATAAGCAAGAAAGCTCAAATATTGGTTACATTTTTTTACAAGGCAACAACCTGCTGAATTTTTATATGCTGCTTGTTAACAGTGACAACAATAGTAATAACTTCAAAATACCATTTCATTTTGGGTCTTTAGAACTTAGTTGGTAAAAAGTTCTGGGAGAAGAAAATTACATTAAAGTAGAAATTGAAGTATGTGCATGTTCACATGTGTGTGAGGGAAAGCAAAGGTAAAAACAAGGTGGGGATGCTTTATCCCAGATCAAGCATTATAAACCAAAGCTAGGAAACTGGAGGCTTCAGTGACTGAAGACTGAATGTAAAATTCATATAGCAGCTTGCTGATAGAAGAAATACACAATAAAGGTATGGCGACAATTTTGCCATTTCATCGCAGTAAGAAAATGAGAATTAAAACAAGGGGGAAAAAATGAAGTAAATGTCAGCTTGATCTAAGTTTTGGTCACAGTCACCAAAATGTATCGCTCACACCTATGTGGCAGTGCAGCCCAGGAAACAGGGCACACTTATCATTTATGATCTTGATGGCTTAATCCATGCAGGATATTTTTCATCCTGGCAGTCCATGGCTTCCAGTGTGTGTGTTTCTCCATGCCCTTCCAGTAACATACCTCTCTATTTTTTCTGGTCCAAATTCAGGCTTATTTTAAGCAAATACACTTTCTTTGAGGGTGCAAGAGATGCCTGGCTTGAACAAGGACAAGATCTGATAGACCACCACTGGTGAATGGCAAGTGAAGGCCTGGTGATACACTTTTTTAAACACCTTGTTTAATTGTTCTTCTTTTTTATACCCTCGGGGAACCAAAAAAATATCTTGAGCAGCTTTGCTGCCTTGTCTGCTATTCCCCCATGTGATCAAAGTTTTTTTTACTCACTACCCACAATAGCTCATTTGTCTTGTGCCTCCTCAACTTGTTCACTCCCAGCCCTTTTGCTCTTGATGTGGACATGTTTTTAAAGATCATGTATATGAACCATTAATTCTTCTTGGGGGTCAAAACAAAACAAGTAACAGGAATAATTTTCTAAAGCAAGTCGACATAAGTACATTGCAAACCAGTTTCAAAACTTTTTGAACAGCAGTGCCACATACCATATCCATGGAGGTCATGAGATAATGCATTTGTGTTCTTCAGTATTGTGAGAGTAATGTTTCTGGTTGCCATTGTATCTGTGGGATATAATGGCTTCTGGTCACCACAAGTTAGTAGATGCAAATGACAGTATATTGCAGCAACTTCACTAATGCAGAAACCATTGTACATCCAGACAATCCCGCCTTATCCATAAAGAGTAATTGCCTAAGTGTTTAATTGGAAAAAAATGACACAGTCCTGGGAGGTTCAGGGATGTAGCATTTTTGAACCGATTCATGATTTCACATATATAAAGATGTAATTTTTTTAGTATAATCCCAAAATATAACCAACAACTGCCTGTTATTACCCTTGTTAAGGGCTACGGCACAAACAAATCAACTTTAGTCTGTTTTGATTTTAGACAGTGGAACTCTATGTTTGCACAATTTGTATTTCTTCATTAGCAAAACCTCAGTGTACGTAGTCCACAGTGAGCATTTTAATTCACCTTCCCCAAACAAATACCCTCTTCAGTCTAGTGCTTTTTATACAACTTAATTGATGGCAGACTGCAAAATCTAAATTACAGGCATTGTCCTCTTCATTTGCCAGGCAAGAGTTTTGCAATGATGCCTCCAGTCAACATTTTACAGAGCTGATGTGACTACAGGAAATATCAACAGTACATTGTTTCACAATTATTTTCAGTGCCACTAATGACAACAATTATGGCTTAACTTTGGATGTTATAGTCAAAGGTTCCAGGAGTCTTCAATCTGAGCTTGAACCATCTTTGTAAATATAAATGTAAGAGTTCCAAAATTAATAGCCAGACCTGGAGGGACCCTCTCCTGCTGGACTCTTCTGACAGCTGTCCACACTTACTCAATATGTCTCAGTAGCAGGGCCATTTCTCAAAAAAAAAAGCCTCCAGCTTCAGGCACCTGCTCTAATTCAGTACCAGGACTGTAGTCTCAGCCTTGGTGTCCATTTACTGTGCCAAAGCCCCTCAAGACAGTCTTTCCAGGATCACATCTGTTTAACTGTTACACCATAAAAGCAAAGGAAATACCAAAGTAGAGGCATATATTCACATGGCAAGGGAAGTGGCAACCACTGAAGAGCAGGTGCCTGTCTAACACCCACCTAACTAGGTATTGGATACCATGACAAAGGCACAGAAAATCTGATTGTTGAGGACCTCAGGAAGTCTCTAGCCCATCCTCGCCCTCACCTCGGAGTGGGACTATGCTCAATGCTGGATCAGGTCTCATGCTCTCTTACAAGGTTATTTTGCATTAGGTAATTAGTTACACACTTGGCCAGAGAGAGGTAGGAAATCCCAGGATTACCCAGGCTGGATTAAAGTACACAGGTTCCATCACTTCAATAGTGCAAAGAGGATTAACACTGTTACTATAGTCTTGATTTTCTTATGATATGTATGAGGCAAGGTATTGCGGAGAGAGAAGTAACATGCGAAGGGAACAGATCTACCAGCGAGATACCAGGCTCACAAATCTCTGTTCAATACAAGACCTGAAGAAGGGATTGTACCTGTCTTTCTCCAGCTTGCTTTCTGTTTTCCAGCTGAAACTATTCAGTGAATGAGACTGCATTTGCAGATAGTTTTGGCTGCTCTGAAACAGCATTTTCATCTGTTTCTTTATACTGATCACCTCTATCAGACATATCCCATATGGCCATCATCAGCAAGCCACTGGTTCCATAGTAGGCATCAGACTGTTAAGTTTCTCATATGCTTATCCCACTAGCTTTTTTAGTCTTTGACATGGAATCCATTTTCATCATCCTTCTGCCTACCAACATGCTGCCACCTGTATATTACCCCTCTATTCCTCCACAACCTCCTTGTTTTTATTTCATTGCTCATGCAAGTAATCAAGATTTTAAATAACAAGCTTACAGCTCATATTACTCTCTGCAAATGCAATAAACTTGTTTAGGGAAACTTCTTGGAGAGCTAATATGGTTCTGCTGAATCCTTCTATATAACATCATTGAACCGCAGTCATCCTTCTCTCTGTGAGGTTAGTGGGTGTGCAGTATGCCATATTACATTCTCCAGCCTAGAACCACCAACACTGGACAGGTGCTCTCCTGACATTAGTCATAAAGTTGCAACTTCAGTACTTTTGGGATTATTTAAATTTGTATTCTGGAACTTTGTACCTTTAAGGGTCAGGATCGGGTGTTTTTTAATTTGTCTAGAACCATAAGTATAAAAAACTTTGGTTTTGCTGTTTTCTAAATAAATGAGTGAATAAAAGTTGCACTTTCAAAGTATTCATAGAAATGTAAATGGAAAGCTTTAGGAAAAGCACTATAGAAAGATGCCCACTAAAACTTAAAGTGTGCCTAAAGTTGCAACTGAAATAACATACCTCTGTCATGGAAAAATACACACATATATAATCTTAGTATTACATATATGAAGAAAGCAATTGTACACATGTGAATCACAGATCAAATGTTAACACCACTTTTAAAAAATATCGATCAAGAAAAACAAAGCTGGTAATTAGCGTCTCATTAAAATATGTCAAAATATTTTCTCTTTAACGTAACACTAATAACTAAACTAGCATTAAATGTATCATAAATATAATTATTATACACTTTAATCAGATTAATTTTAGCTTCTTTTTTTTTTAAATTATTATTCTAGTTCCCAATAGTCAGAGTTTTCCCTGCACATGAAAGATGCTGCAAAATGTCAAAGGCTTTAGCCTTTGTCATACTTTAGTATGACAGAATGTGTGTGACTGTGGGCTATTGACATCTGCAGGAGCAGCAAACTAGCTCAATCACTGGCATTACCAGTTCAGTTCAGCTGAGGATCTGGCCACTACTGTGTTTATTATTAGATGAAATGGACAAGAATATATTCATTTTCTGCTGAACTTTTTGATGGCCTTGTTCTTTCTTCCTTTTTTTCCATTTCTCTTACCCCATCCAAAATTTGTGTTGCAGAAATTCAATGTCCCTGTTGCTTTTTTTTCACTAGAATCTCAATTGCAACGCCAACTAGATTTCATCATGGCTTATATGTTCTTCCACTTGCTATCTGTAATCATAGTCATTGTGAAACTCAAAGCTAAGTCAAGAATTGTTGCCTTTTTATGGCTCCCTCTTTTATATATGTTGTGTTGGAGAGCGGTCGTTACCGCTTTTTTGTCATTATTTCTGGGCTTCACTCCATTAGCTAGTGAACAGGCCTTCTCATTGCTTCCCTTCAGTAAATACTGTAACATTCAGCTTCCTTTCAGCCTTGTGCTTTTAAAGAAAATCTTTGTACAATTAAAGATATGAAATTGCTAAATACAAGGCTGCATTCATTGTTCTCCCTTTTTAAAGGTTTAATCACACTTAATGGCTCTCTTGAAAACTTGAATTTTCCATGTTGATGTTTTTACCCCACTGAAAGAGTTTGCTAATATACTTTTCAAGTGTTTTCTCCTTAAATGAGCTATTCAAGAAGTTTTGTGCAGAATAAGATTGAGGAAGGATATATCCAGAAACAATTATGAAAAGGGTCCAGGGCTATCTGTTTATCTATTGGTGGAGATTCATGAGCTCAGCAGAAGCCAGAAATAGAAAAGAGAAAATATAGTCCTGGCCAGCTTTGGAGAACACATCTTGAAATGTTTTGTGTTCCTCTCCTCTTAGACCAGTCTCAGAGCAACAGTTGCTTTGTCTTGAACCCTCCCAAGATGTAAACCCTGACTGCCACATGATGAACATTGTCTGAGTTCATAGGCCAGAGAGGTGGTGACTTTGTTTTTGCATGTTTCGTTCCAGCCACATTCACTACTACGTCCACTGAGACCACCTCTCCATAGAGCTGATAGCTGTGGCACTGCTCTCTCAGGGCTGGAGTGATGTGGTTATAAAGACGGGAAACATACCTCTTTACTGAATCTTTGTTAATCAACTTTCCATATGCAACTGACCATCCAAAAGTATAGTCACCCCTGCGAGACACAGACTGGACACCCATGCACTCTTTAACTTTGATGTTTTGCTATGGATGTTTATCACATCTAGGAATGAAGCCACAAGCCTTGTGAAAGCTCTGGAAACTTCCAAACACAGCATCCCATTTACTCAGCAGCACAAATTCCTTTGGTTTTCCCAGTATTTCTGTCTTGATAGTCAAAGCCATTCAGGGTATTGGACTTTGCTTCCTGAGATATCACATCTCCTTCCACCAACATGACCTCCCATGACATTTGACAGGAACAATCTGGACTGTGAACCAACAGGGGAAGTTTGTGAGCTTATGCAATGTAACCCTCACAGCTCCTGGAGCTAGACTCCATTATTTGTTTTTATTCTTTCTGATAGACATTGATCTCAATATATTCAGAAATAAACATGCAGCTCTCTGTGGCTTACTCTTTTTCCCCTAAATGTTTAAGACAAACCTGAAGATTCCCAGTCCCATCTACCTACGCACAAACCCTTAAACAGAACAAGCCCAAACCTTGCGGGACATCTTACAGACTACAGGAGAAGTAGGGGGACAGAGAACAAAATAATCTGTCCTATTTTATTTATATGTCTAAATACTTGGCAGCCACTCAGCTACTTTGGTAATGGGGACCGTATAAGTAGGTAGGTGCAGGTTCAGTGAGATAAGGATTATAAATTAAATGTAGTAGAAGTGATATTTCATCTGTCTGTCTCAGGGCTGATACCATAACATAAATTCTGAGATACTTTAGATTAGATAGATGAGATATGCCAATCTCCACTTAAATATTTTGGGACTGCTCCCAATAAAGTTAATGGAAGTAGGAGCAGCTCTTTATTGCTCCCATGCTATCAGTGAGTCTTCACTTCCCAGCAGGCAATTCATGTTTTGTATTACATTGATACAAAAGCCTCATCCTGCTCATCTCAAAGTCAGCAGGTTTTGTTTTATCAGTTGGAGTCCTGTTAGGGTATTAGTGCCTTAAACTGCAGCTCCCAGACTCAGTTCACATGGCTCAGAGCCACTCGTCCTCATTGTGAGCTCTCTGTCCTTACTGTAGCATGTGCAAGAGCACTTAGTTCTCAAGTGCTCTTCAGCTGGGGAGGCTGAGGGACACAGACAACTTTACATCATCTTCCTACTCTCCTCTGCTGCAATCTCAGGCTTGTCTGGAAACCCTTTCAGGCACTGCTTGCACAAGGATTATCAATGGCATCTTTGGGACCTGTCTGCATTGAGACAGGTTGAAACCATCAGGGCATGCAGCATGGAGCAAATGCCCTCACTGGAGCAGCAGAAGATGCACCAAGGACACACCACCACCACCAGTGTATGCCACATGACTACAGTTATTGTAGGCAGCCATTTCAAATGAAGTTGGTTTGCTTGCACTCTTAGACCAACTGGATTTGCTTAGGTTGCAAATGGGATTACCTAGCAAAACGCCCAAGGAGATACAGGCAGAGTACCCAGGGAGCTTCCCAGCCAGGGCAGAGACTTAAGGCAGGAGTAGGCTGTCTGATCACCTGCTGTTAATGGCTTCAGTTTATCTAATAGTGCTCTCAATGCTGATGAAGTAGAATTTTCATCCCAGGTATCTGAATTATCACCTACCATGAACTTGGAAACCTGCCAGTCATATGATCCTGAATAGAAAATGCTGCACCCCTATATCACTTCTGGATTTGCTACATAAAACTAGATAACTAGGGAGCAGCGACAGGATCAGGTGGTGTACCTAACTGGTTATTATGGAACACGTTTTCTGCATTTATGATGAATTGTTCCTGGAAGATTCTTATTCAAAATAACAGCAAATAGCAAATACAAACCTGATTTTTAATTGTCAACTGTGTGAATGGGAAAAGGGGAAACCCAGGCTTTAGAGGCTTCATTACATGCCACATTCTGCTACATTTGCACATCACCTGGCACCTGAAGTGGTCCTATCTGGTCGCTAGAGCTGCCCACAGAAGTCCCATCATATCCCAAAATACATGTCCCACTTCCACTCAAGCTGAGCATGTGCTTCAGGACGACAGTGGTTTTAAGCACTTTGCTGAAGCCAGCTGCTGGATTTATGATGGAGAGGTAAGATAGCACTCAAGGTGAGTGGCAAAACCCATCTCTGTGACCTTTTCCCTCACAGATGGTTAACAAGCACAATATACTATCAAGTTTCTTGCGACTACACTAACACCCACTTCCTGATTAATCTTGGAGTGGGCACTGTCAAACAGTGCTTTGTCTTGTGTTCTGGTTCTGGTTTTCTTGTAGGCACTATGCTGGAAAACACTCAGTCCTTTATCGCCTCAAATCCACCAGGAACGTCACACAAGGACATCTTAAAAAGCCATGTGGTGCTCACTCAGTTTGTTTTCTTAAAAATACAGAGTGTCTCTAAAGTTACTGATTAATTTCACGCAGTGCAAGGAGAACTATTGATTTCCCATGTCTGCTTCTGACTCTTTAAGATATAAAAATGCAAATGCATTGCTTAAAGAGAATATTTATTTATTCCTTGTACCTGCTAACATGTGACTTCAATATAAAAAACAGCTTTTACTGTTTTTGTTTTGATAAACTCTAGCATGTTCAGTATTTCACAGAAACAATATGCTAACATATTAATTTCTAACCTAACTAATATTACTAACCTGTTCCTCATATCTAACTCCCCCTTTTCTGCTCTACACTCCATGGCTCTCCAGCACTGCCAGAGCACACACAGAGTGGTGGACCTGCAACTTTGCTGGCAATGTTTATTTTCAAAAGACAAATATTGTGCCAGCGTTAACTTCAATTAGGAGACTTATTTGACAATCTGACTACTCCATCTGATGCCTCAAGGGCAAATTTCAGCACTTTATGAAAGATGTTAGCCAAAGACTGAGCTATATGAATAAAATATAGGGGACAGAAGTTTTAATGAACATTTGAAAACAGAACTATCAAGAATTAATTGCAAATATTTACATGCAAATAAAGGGTTTGTTGTATATCTGTGAAGGCTAGTGCATTCAGAAAGAATGCTGCCAGTCCATCCTTTAACTCACCCTGCTGTGCCTCCCTATTACAAGCATCTCAGGCGGGGTATAATCAATACCATAGGAGATACAATGTGTAGACACCACAGGGGGCCAATCCTGCAGCCCTACGGCAAGGCATTCTGCCTGCCGGGTACCACACAGCAGGGCTTCACCTCATCACATCTCCATGGGTTCTCTCTGGGTTTGACCATTTTAATTCACATCTAATCATCTGATAAACTTATTTTGTATTGTGTTTTGATTGCTTAATGGTGCTTTACTTGCAAAACATTTCCAGAGAATGTAAAAGGCTCCTACGTTGTGCCACAAAAAGCTGCTCCCGTTGGAGAGAAACTCACCTGCTGCAAAAAGCCTGCACAAGGCCTCACACCACTCAGGAGCACAAATGGAGCTACATTTGACCCTCTTACAGCTCTTGTTCAGATAAAGCTCCAGATGAATTCAGTGGGAGGTTTGCCTGAGCAGAGACTCTGCTATCTGGTCCTCACTGTTGATACAAGATCGCTGGGAAAAAAAGGTAGTGTCAGATCACAAGGAAATACTGGCAGGTGCCAACAACCTGGCTCCCTGGCCATGGGTCTCCCTGCTCCTCTGGAAATCAGGAGCTGGTATTTGATCCAACTGAGGTGTCCTAGCTAGCAGAAAACCACAAAAATAAAAGCATTTCTAAGCCAAATCTGCAGTCCTGTGGCTGGAAGGAAGGGCAGAATGTTCAGCACAGACTTGGAGATGACACAGACTTGGAGAGGGAAATCTGCACGGGATGCTGGCTGTGACTGCCTGCACCTTTTCATCTCGCACCCCTTTGAAAGGTGTGCTCAGGTCATGAATTGAGGCTTCCCAGTGTCACTGGCACTGAAGTCTCTCACTCCCAAAATCCATAGGCACAGATGACACAGGCAGAAGCACGGGATCGTTTACAGCTGAGAGAATCTCCCCCAACAGCGCACAGATAAAACAGAGACAAAGGTGACTTTGTGGCACTAATCTGGGTGAAATTTCTTTTTTTTTTTTTCTTCTCTCTCACAGTGTCTGATGTACTGCTGCTGAAAAGGTTTCTATTTTGATGAGGCCACAAAAGCTTGAATACTTTTCTGAACCAGTTTGGTAGTAATTGCGAGCTGGGAATGAATCTGATGAGAGTTCAGACCTGCGTAAATTATTCAAAAGAGACATAACCTTGTTATGTAAGTCTTAATTATCATCTCTAGTACTTTATAGTAAAGATACAATCCCCTATAGTTCCTTTAAGGTCATGTAAAGACCCTGGGCCTGATCCTCAGATGGTGGGACTTTGCATGTTGGTTCTCAGGCAGTTTCTATTTGCATTTGACTCCATTCACCTACCCTTATTTCACAGCCAAGCACATAAGCATTTTTTTCTATAGACTTTAATTCAAAGGTCTGTCAAACTATAGCAGCTGGGAATGTTCTGTTGGAATCATTTTCTGGGGGAAAAAATATGCCTTTTATAAAATCAGGATTTCTTTTATGGGAAAATTTCAATTTTGCCAGAAATTTCTGATTTTCTATTAGGAAAAATCAAATTGATGGCTCCGTGGCTGCTTGGCTGGAAGGCCCCTGTCGATTTTGTTGTCGTCTGCAGGGAGAGAGCAAAATTGACAATAGTCTTCCAGGCAGGCAGCTGGGGAGATGCAGCAGGTCTGGAAGAGGGAGGAGGGGAGGTTGAGTGCCCTGGCGCTCTGCCGGCCCTGCAGCCCAGCTGCCTCCCCAGCAGCCAGGCTAGGGGGAAGGCAAGGAGGAGGAGGAGAAGTAGGCGCGGGGTGGCCAGCCTGCAGCAGCCTGCTGATGAGGCTCCTGCAGCTCTCCCTTTTCGTCAGGCAGCTGGCAAGCCCCAAGAAATTCCAGTTTGCTTCCCCTGAAAGACATTTTAGGTGGTTTGTTGTTTTGTTGTTTGTTTTCTATTTTCCATTTTTGTTTGTTTGTTTGGTCTGTTTGGTTTTTTGTTTTGATTTGGGTTATTTTTTTTGTGTGTATAAATTTGTGTGTGTGTGTTTTGTTGGGTTTTTTTTTTTTGTTTTTGTTTGTTTGTTTGTGGTGGTGGTGGTGTTTTGGTTTTTTTGGGGTTTTTTTTTGGTTTGTTTGTTTGTTTGTTTTTTTGGTTTGGTTTGTTTGTTTCTGGAAAGCATTTCCCGGGTTAGGGGGGAAAAGTTTAAAAACAAGATTAGGAATCTCACAATTTGAACGAAGAAAGGAGAGGGACAATTTTAAAATTACCATTTTCTCACGGGAAGGAATTTTTGTGATTCATCAGCTCTACCTTACACCTGGTATTATACTGGTAGGAAAAAAAAATCTATTCTTTTTTTCATAATCCATACATTGTTAGAAAGTATAGTGCAGGAAATAAATGCACCTGTGTGAAGAAAGCAAATAAAAGCACATTAGTCACACTTAAGATGGATTTGGAAAGGTACACATTGAGGGTAAATATATCCTTTTGTGCCTCAAAGTGGCTGGTGAGAGGGGTGAACCCACATGGAGCAGCAGCACTGACTATACTGACAAAGTCATATCCCAAAATGTCCATCAGCTCTGTCTGTGCCTTTGCCCACAGTTTAAGCAATAACAAGAGAAACTAATTTTGATCAAATCTTGTAAAACCAAGAAGTAAGTGTAACCCGGATTGACAAGCTTCAGTTTGATGCAATTTGAAATAGCTGACTAATAAATCCTAAAATTCAAGGACTTTTATGGAATTGGTCATAGACCTTTAAGTAGAATGTAGCAAGTGTGTATTGCTATAACATAAATCACAAACTACAAATGGAGCTCATTGCAGGCTGTTAAGCCTCTTTTATTGTGTGTTTGTGTGTATTTCTCAACCTTTCTGAGTGTGTTCAAGTTATTCTCTGTTTAATCCACACTGATGAACAGCAGTAGAAGCTGTAACTATAATGGTGGGAGGAAAACATAAATTCACTTCCTGACTCTAAAAAGTATTTAGTCACAGTAATGAGTTCTGGAGGACGTCCCTTGAGATTTCACCCACAAACATACACAAAAGCATTATCATTGTTGCAGGACTCATTATTCTTATGATCCTAAGCAGATTTTTGTAAAAAAGAAAGACCAAGAGTCATGAAATCTTTCAATAATTATATTCAGTAAATCAGATAGATAAAATATTTCAACCAGCACCTTGAAAAAAAATAAATAAAAGAGAAGTTCGATTATATTCCTCTACATTCCAATAATCCATCCCTGATTATCCTATAGATACTGTGCAGTGCATGATACCATTATTGATAAAACACCAAAAGGTAATGGCATCAACAATAAGCAACATCAGCAGAGAGGAAGAGCAAATATTACTTTAATTGTAGGTTCTCTATTATTACTTTATAATGTAGGCTTTTCCGATAATTTATTAATACTAACGAAGATTAGTGATTTGGAGGCTGCATATTTTTTATTTCTTAGGAGTTATTTTATTTGATAATGACATTAAATATTAGAAACTATAACAGCTGGTGTGTTTATCCTTACTTGAGTGTATTAACCTCTTTAGCCCTTTTTTCCAGAAGAAGGATTCAGCATTACAGATTTGACTGTCAGCTGCAGTGCCTGGCGGCCCGTTGGATTGGCACCCTGACAGAATCGAAAGTCCAGTGCTGCAAGTAAACATGGATGACATTGCAGATAGATAGAACTGGCTGACTTGAGGCACCTGCAGCTGTTTGCACCAGAATAAAAGCAAAGGTTGTGGTCACTGGAGTGGAAAAACACTGAATTTACCTCTAGTTATTTTGCCTCGGAATTCCCCCCCCGCCTTTTCTTTTTTTTTTTTTTTTTTTCTTCCTGGTTGTACATTTTGGAACCTTTCCACTAAAAGCACATTCGGCTGAAATACCTAAGTGAAAAAATCCACCAGACACCAGAGGGGTTTATAACCTATTTCTCTCCCTCCCTTTTTCCTTAAATTCATTGAACAGTTTCCCCACTAGTTTCTGCCTGGTAACTACTAGTGCTGTACCAGTGCAAATTCGGGGTTGCAGAGAAGGATGCAAACACTGAATAGCCAGAAACAATTATCAACAGTGGATTTTTCAAATGTTTTTGTTCAAATAGACAAAAGCATTTCTTAGCAGCTGATTTATTGTTTTTTAAAATATGGTAGTCACAAGGTCCGCGACAAGTGACAGAACAACAGCAGCCCAAATAATTTTGTTCTGTAAAAAAGCTCTTGATCTCTTAAGCACTTGCATTTCCTAGGACAGGTCCCAAAAGTCCTTGGAAACGAGGAAGACAACACAGGAACTTAGTAGCTGCTCTCACTGGTATGCTGTGATCGATCAGCACGATAAACTCAAAGCCCGAATATTCATTTCTATATCATCAGAGAATCTTGGCATGCTTTACAAACAACGTTTAATTGCCATAATCCTCAGTAAAGGTATTAGATCTAGTTCGCCAGTAGATAAACTGACGCACAAAGAGCTTAGGGGACTTGCCCAAGGTCACACTCTGAGTTAGTGGTGAGTTGGTGACAAAGATGTGACTCTGGGTGGCTGGCACTAGCGGCAGGGCAATGCCTCCCTCTCCAGAGCGAAGATCAGCAGCTGGACTGACAAAAGAGCGGGAGAGGGGGAGGGTAGATAGGTATGACAGAAATGAGGTGTTTGATGGCTGGGCTTTTCCCCTATGCCACCTGCATCCCTTTATAACATCAGATGATTTACATTTTTAAAGAAAGTGTATTCTTTTTCATCATAGGCCACTGGTGAGCCTAACGCTATCTTTTGTGAGGCACCCCCGCTAACAGAGGTGGCGGAGTATCAATCACAGCTTTCCCTGGGGTCATACCTTACTATTCTGGCTCTTGATCAGAAAGAAGCAGATGGTTATTTACAAACAAAATAATCAAGACCTCAAGAAGGTTGTTTTTTTTTTCCACAAACCCTCCTACAGATGAGACCAAAATAAGGTAAAGTTGCTTGTGTCCCCCTCTGCAAGCATTCAAGGATACTACCTGTCCTACCAGCACCTTTAAATGCATTATCAGTTAAATTTGCCAAAGAAATGCATGGCACCCCACAGAGTAGAGTTGTCTTAGATTATTCAGTGGCTTTCATGAGAATCTGGCACTTAAACCACAACGTGAATTACTGCTAGATTATTGTGCAGGAATATTGTTATCTATCCACTGTACACTACATGTTTGCAATCAGGTCTTTACAAGCAATGCACAGACTGCCTTTGAGTCTTTTTAGAAGCCATGGTCACCCTCCTTCTTTATTTAGTGTTAAGTGTTATTCATTTAGCAGTAAAAAAATTAACAAAAGAGAAGAAAGCAGGTGACTAAGTTTACTCTACAGCCAGCTTTCAGGAAGACAGGCTTTTGTTTGTTTGTTTGTTTTGTGGCACATAAAGGGGATTTATTGAAAGTGTTTGGGAAAAAAATATGAAGCATACGTTCAATCAGTCTTTTCTGTAATCAATAAGGTTACTGAAGCAGAAAAAACTATAATGAGTTGTCACAGAATTTTAATTCCTCTTTGCTTCCTTGTATATGTATTCAGGCAGAAAATCATCATGGAAAGCAAAAGTTGGGAAGCAAAGCCTGACTATGACTCTTGTTGGTTTGGTTTTTTTAAATTTACCAGGTATCATTTGACCAACTGCTTGCTGAGTTGCAGGGACAAGCACAGCCTTTAGTACAGACAGGATAAGTTACAGTCACAGAGGTGTGATTTCCTTGCATTTCAGATGGAGAAACCTCCCTGGTGAGGTATGGCTGATCTTGCTTTCAGAAGATGCTCAAGCACAAAGATGCATCTCTCTGGGTTGACCACAAATTTCCTTCCCCTCTTGGTATTCAGCATTTTCAGGCAATGAGCAAAGTGCTCCCTCTCAAATGTAAAGGAAAATAGAACCCAACGTATAGACTAAAGATGTCATTCCAAAGGCATCTGGAGGTGTTATCACCATAAAGTTCAAGGACCTTCAGCATCAGGAGCTTCACACCAATGGTTGTGTAGACCATAGGTTCTTGTGCTGTGGGTAGGGATGGGAACCTGCTAGCAGTCATGTGAATAGTGAAGTACCTGATCCATGATCCCAAGACCTACATCTCAAAAAGTAGTTAAAGAATGTATATTAAAACTTTAGCAACAAAATCGTGTCCTCACATCACAGGACATCATGAAGGACCCATGGATTTAAGACACATACTAGTTACAATTCTTTGGTATCTTAAATTACTTCCTTTAGAAATCACTCAACATGATATGCCTTGTTCATTTTGCTCTCAGTTAATCTTGCCTATTTTGTTTTCAAGTGCTCTTTCTTACTTATGTGCCTGAATGTCCCTGTTGCTTCTCAGAATTCTAATTTTTCCTTCAGTGTTAATCTTTTTAAAAGCTTTTCAGAATATTCATCCGAAGGCTATGAGTATTGGTCTTAAAATATCGTAGTACTTCATGGGCTTGTAGCTCATGTGTTTCATATTCTGACATTCTGCTAGCTTTTTGGCTCCATGATTCTCCAGTCTCACTGAGAAACTGCAGAACAACTATTATTTGTAAGAATATATTATATTTATATTGTATAGAGAGGATGCTCTGATCTCAGGTTACAGTGCATCTTGGCAGAAACCTGGCCCACATGGAAGAATAAGAAATTATGCATCTGAATGACAATTTCTACCAACCAACATAGTTACTTTAAAAATACACTCTCTTGATAATTTTCAGTTTAAAACATAAAACATTTCACTTCTGTCTTAAAAAATATTTAAAGAGAAATCCTGAAAAATTCCACAGCAGATAATTTTAATGAAAAAACAATTGGCCATCCAAAATAATGTAAATGGAAGCTTTGTATACAGATCCAGACATTATTTAACCTGTCTTTGAATGCTTCTGAAGTGTAGTGTCTCTTTTTTTTTTTTTTTAACCTGGACAGTCACAGAATTGAGACTGGGGAAAATACAGCCCATTGCCAAAATCACATAAATTTTAATGGTTTTCCTGTTCACTTAAGCCCACATCAACAGTGTGACCTTTCTAGCCTGAACTATGAACCACCAGGGTGTGGAGGCCAAGAGCAGGGTGGATCTGGCCTTATTCCAGCACCTATCACACAAAAGAAACCATGGGACATTTTGTGGGATATTTTTGAAAACCTTGTGTGTGTTTTTCAAGACACTTGTGCCCTAATTATATGGAAGCTGGTGATAGGTTTGGTAACCAGTCAGCATCCTCTTCCAACAAAATTAACACAAAATTAGCACTCAGGCAGTGAATGTTACTTGAGCTCTATCTACTCTAATCATCTAGGTTTCTCCAACATACCTTACATATTCATATAGCCTTCATTTCCAGAATATTTACACACCTTAAAGTCCTTAATGTGTTTGTCTAGCAAGGTAGAGAATTCTAATTGTTGTTAGCAGAAAGGAAATTTAGGAATGGTGAGAGACTTAAGTAAAAAAAAAAGAATTAAAGCCATTCTAGCATTACAAGACATAAAGGCAGGTATCATTAGTCCAGAAAGGACAAAAACAATGATCTTCTCTGACCTCTTATACAACATAGGACACTTCACTTCCCCAAATCAGTGCATTTTAAGTAGAGCAAATCTTTTAGAAAAACATTTCATCTTGATTTTTAAATTTCCACCGGTGTAGAAAGTGCCACAACCCTTGATAATTTGCTCCAAAGGTTAATTACACTCCCTGAAAAAAGTGTGCACCTGATTTTTAATCTGAATTTGTCCCTATAAAAATTCCAACCTTCAGAGCCTGGTATTTAACAGACTGGAGAGCCTTCATTTTAAAAATTACATTCCCCATGGAGGCAATTAGTGTGGGATTATCTCGTTTAGCTTTAACCACGCAAAAATGAAGCGCCTTGTCTCACCCAGTGTTTGGGGATCCTTCTGTAATCGACTGAGAAAAACAGGTACTACCAGAAGAAAATTCATTGCAGCTATCTCTGTATGGGATTAGTTGCCCACTGGAGAGTTCTAACTTTGGAACTGACTAAATAAGGGTGACAAAGCAGTGAGCCTAGATCATGTTCCTATCTTTTAGACAGGGAAATTTGGGCAAAAGAAATCCCATAATTCTGAACTGTGATCAGCTCATCTCATTAGTCCTCTGTTTTCTGGGGGAAAGACTGAATAAGCTCTTCATGATAAATCACCTTCTCCAGTTCCTCACATGATCGTGGGGGGTTTCTCCCAGTATTCATCAGCTTATCAACATCCCTCTTGAGCTGGGATTCAGACTGGGACTGCATACTCCCAACAGGGTGGCATTGATGCCAATCATAGTAGTAGCAGACTCATCCTGCTCAGACCAGACATTCCCTGCCACACATTCAATATTGACCCATTTTAGGCACCACACTGCACTAGAAATTCTGTTTTGCTGATTATCCAACTGTAATGAGTTCTAAGTCTTTTTAAAAAAAGTCACATCTACTACAGGAAAGGTCCTGTAAGACCGCCTTTTGCTATTTGTAGACAGAAAATATTAGAGTTTGGCCAAAACATCTGGTTTGTCCCTTATAAACAACACATTAATTTTATTATTGTCTATTCTCCCTGTATTCATGTGATCTGTAAGTATAATCTATAGTGACTATTTTCTTTCAGGACATGGTTAGAAACGTTAAACAGCTTTAGATCCCGAACCATTCTTTGCAGGACTCCAATGGAGACACACTTGTTCAATAAATTTTCCCCATTTACAATACTTATGAAGATGTACTAACTAGCTATTTTAAAAATCCATTTGATGTTTGCTGCAATGATTTTGTAGCATTCTCCTTTCTTACAGAAATCTAAGTACATTACATCAGTACTATTACCTTTCTCAACCAAGCTTGTAATCTCATAAAAATGATACCAAGCCACTTTGACAAGATCTATTTTCCATAAACGCATGTTGAAAGGCATTAATTATATTACCTTCCTTTAATTCCTTATTAATCAAGTCTCATATCAGCTGTTCCAGTATTTTGCCTAGGATCAATGTCAGGTTGACAGGCCTATAATTACTCAAGTCATCCCATTTAACCTTTTTAAATGTTGGCTCTATATAAGCTTTCTTCTAGCCTTCTGGAACCTCCCCAGGGCACCAAGATTTGTAGCAAGTCATCATTAATGGTTCATAGAGCTCCTTTGCTAGATCTTTGAAAATCCTTGGTTAGCTTCTATAGCCTCTGTTATAACTATACATCATTATTGTTGCACAAAGGTCTGGAAGCTCCACTAGACATTTACTGCATCTTCCCAAATACCTATGCAAGCCTGGCTGGCAGCAAGCTGCTTAAAAAAAGGGAAAACAGAGGGATATGAACCTGTGTTTCCCACACTCTGCCCCTGGTCACTTTAAATATCATTTCTCCGTATGAAAGCATATAAATTCACATGAATGCTTGACACATAGCCCTGCCTTGCTTAAAGCCATCATACAACTCCTCCATCTCACAAATAGTGGCAGTCACTTCCATGGTGTGTCACAAATTTCTTCCGAGAAGCCTGCCCAGTATTGTAGCACAAGCCCAGTCTCACACTCCCTACAGCATCCAAATCCATCATGTTCTGGAACTTTTGTCCTTTGAAGGAACAAAGTTTCCTTCTATATGCATCACGGCACAGCTGAGCTGAATTCTGGCTATGAACGTACCCCAGCAATCTGGCTAGTTCAATTAAGTCTGTAAAGATACAATTTTGATAATTTCTATATGAAAGAAAAGAGACTGGCTTATGAATATATAAAATACTGTCTGAGAGAACAGCAAATACCATGAAATAGAAAAAAAAAAAAAATAAATGTATGAGCCATTACCTTTAATACTGATATAATCCAAATATTCAGTTTTGCAACTGCAACTTACAAATGGGACACTGCAACATTATTAGTAGTGGCTATTGCATCATTCTGACTAGAGAATTGGTGCTTTTGTGTGACTCGTATAAAAATCCCAGAGCAGAAGTGCATCCTGCTGTAATTTTTAAATATCCTTGTTTAAGTCCAGTTTTTCTACTAATAATATGTTTTGTGGATAACCAGGCAGATCGTCTTCTCACAGACTGAAGAGCAGGTATTTCTGTGTTCCTGTTTCCTATGAACTAGTGGCCTCTGTGTGGCAGGCAGAAGGGGTGTTTTTAATTCTAAGTGTGCATGCCTAATTTAACTTTGCAGGTAATTTAGCTAAGTTGTGCACTGAGATTTTTTGTGAACAAGTAATAAAATGCATGGACAATTTTCCACATAAACATTTTCTGAGTTACTTACATACTGTCTGAATTCTCTATGTGTTCATTCTAACAGATGAAGCCCCAAAGTTTTTGTTTCTGTTGGGTTTGGTATTTTGTTCAGGTATCCTCAAGATTAGTTAATGAATGACTTATTTTCTAAATTGTCCTGTGCCAATACGGACTGTAGTCAGGAAGCATGAAGGTAGGATTTTATGAAAAGCTGACTGAAACAAGCAGAGCCAGTTCAGATGTATATATATGCCATCATATACATAACTAGTTATAGCTATAAATATATATATGCATGCATGTGTGTGCATACATAGAATATGTCAGCTGGTAGTATTACTATTTGGATACAGATAAAGAAAAATCACCCCAAATTAAGGAGAGTAGAAGTACCATAAAAAATAATAAATCTTTAAACTGATGAATATTTTTAAACTCAGTCTTACCGGGTGGAACATTTTTTTAACTGTAATGTGTGTCAAGTGAAAGAAAATGACACCAGAGGTATTGTATTGTTAAACAAAAATTAAAAAGAGGTATCTTCTTAGCTAGCGTCACTCATCTGGTTGCCTTACTGAAAAAGGTGCAGCAGAAAGAATCATTACCAAGAATGGAAACAAAAGTGATCTGATGCATGGGCCTTCTTCCTTCTGTACTGCAGATTAGTTCACATGAAGATGAGCAGAAGTGGAGTAGATTAATGAATAATCTACATGGGATGAATCTGAGACTCTTATATAAACTAATACAATAAAATTAAAACTCAAAGTGAAAATTTTTTACATATCATATACTTAACTTATGGAACAGTCACTGTTGGAGGGTTTTATTGAGAAGAATAACCAAGGAGAAGTTAAAAAGGCAGTAAGGGGAGTAATAATGACATGAGCTGAATTACCACAGCACTCTCAAAAACTTATCCAAATACCTATATATTCTAAAACCAGGAATTTTCCCTCAGCATCTCTATCTGGTAAATTACTTTAATTCCAGAGCTGTTTGTACCATGGTTAAGGGCAAAATATTTAAGCGGGTAAGTATGAACTCATCAAAATGATTTTCTAGATAAATACAAATTTCCACTCCTTACCCAGTACCACGTTGCTAACACTTTGCAGATACCTCCCACACACCTGTTAGCCAAGCCAATGCTATGCAGTAATAATACTGCCCGTATTAAAAGAGCATTGTTAACACCATTGGAGCAATCAGCTCCAGGCAGGAGATCTACCTAGGAAGCAGCTGGTACCATGAGCTGAACCAGACAGTGCTTCAATGTTGGCACTTTCTTGTTTACGGAATGCATCAGTCACAAATAAAAGTTGCCTTTTGGAAAGCTTTGTTTTGGCAATTCACACATGTGGAATAACAGTCACAAATCATAAATGTCACACCTTTGTCGCCAGGATTTGAAGAAATCTGCAGGGGTCCTGTTTGGATGCAAATCCCAGTAGTCACACCTCCTGTGATTCACATCAAAAAAACTTGAAAAACGTTTTGATTTTGGCAGCTGCTGTCAAGGCAAAACTTTTTTTTCAACTCTTGCCATCCCAGTTTGAGGAAGGCTCTGCTTCTTCTGCACAGAGGCCTTGTCTTCCATCCTCCTGCACCCTCATCTTTGAAACCTAACAAGTAAATTAAAAGTTAGTGATACGTCTTTTTTTTTTTTTTTAAGCAGGTCCCCTTATTTACCTCCAGTAACTGTTAGTACTTTGTGACATACTGACAAAGTTTGCCTTTTCCCCAAAACACCTCAGAATAATGAGATGTGTCAAACTAAACTGCATTTCCATTTTGTCAAGAGTAATCTCATTTATTTATTTAACATATAGTGTGTTTTAGGGCTCATGGGAAGAGCCATGCTGGCAGATGAAGTGAGTGAAGTTTTCCTCAGCTCCACAAACCTGCTACATTCAAACTGCTGCCAAAAGGAGCTTCTACATGTGGTCCCATACCTGTGCCCAGTGTAGTGGGAAGAGCAGGGACCAACAAATCACCACTGCAGACCAAATCACACATGTCCTTCTCAACACAGGAATTAACAGCGCAGTTCTAGGATGGAGTCTGAGGAGCAGACTCCCAGAGGAGCTGTGTAGAGCATTATCCCACAGAGGCTGGGTGCTGTCACCCAGCAGGTCACCATGCATCCCTGCTGGCATGCAGGCAGAGGAGCTGAGTGAACCACAGTAGCCTTGATAGGAATCTCAAAGAAACCAGTGCTGGGGAAATTCAGTCAGACATGTGAGTCTCCACAAAACACCCTCTGCACCCCCAAACTCCCCACCTCTCTGAAAGTTGTATATTCCTCCTCACAAAACAAACAAAATATTAAAGGAAACAAATTGACTTCAAGTTTCCTCCTCTGCTATTTTCCTTCTGTCCTTCAGACTGGCACTGCCCAGCCTCCACATTCAAGCACTGCGCATTTCCTCTAGAGCACATTTAAGGAGTACAGACATGATCGTTTAAGCACATGCTTTACTTATCTATCCTTAAGAACACAAAATAGACACAGAAAAAAAAAAAAAAAAAAAAAGACAGTGTCTGTATGCTCATTAAAACACTTTCAGCCCAGGGCAAGGATTTGATCAAAAGGATTCCTGCCAATGGAAGGGCATGCTGCAGCCATTGTAAGAAGTTGCGTGTGAGCGTCTGCCTTCCTTTCCTTTTCTTTCTTGTGCCCTGTCCCTTCCACTGACACCTCCAATCTCTTTTCTTCCAGCTGGGGGAACAGAAGAGATTTTACTTCCTTGATGACAATTGTGTCCTTTGAGCAGCCAAAGCAAAAGGCACTTTGAGTTCAAATGAGACTGTGACTTAAACCAATATTAGCCAAGACCAACACATGTTTATTGTAATACAAGTAACCTTCATTCTGATCAGCAGGTTTTCCTCACCCCACTGCAGTTTTACTCATTGCCTCTTTCATTCTTCCAAAATGAATAAATGAAATGGCTGCACATTTTTATTCACAGCAGTGGGTTTCAGAACTTCAAATCAGAGAGGCGTTTTGATTTTAGAAATAAACTCCAGAGGAAACAGTTTCAACCAGAACTTTCATATATTTTTTTTTACCAGTTTAAGGTAACATCAAAACTCACCTTTCCAAAAAAATGAAACCTCACAGCATTCTTTTAATCCAAATTAAATAAAGTGTCATCCCTGTGTCCTCTTCCTTCATATTTAGAGGGAAAGAAAACTATCCTGCCCATACTTTAATGGTTTTGTCTGCAAATCATAAATGCTCTGCTGCTGCAAATTTCAAATGATCTTATGCAGCCAAAGTGTCTTTGGTGTCAGCAGCCGCCCAGGTAGCAACACAACCACGAGAACGCTGCTGATCAGAACAATGACTGCCTGATCTACTGATGTCATATCAAGGTAGAAATCTTGATGAGCATTGTAGTGACATTACAAAGTGGATTACACATGCTGTATCTGGGTCAGAGAAGGAGTTATTTCAGTAAGGTCAACAAAGTACTTCTGACCAAACTTATTTTTCTACATTTCAAGCGATATGCTTTTGTTACTCTATGTTGCATCTAATAACAATATTCTCTCTGTACTCCTGTATCAGGTTGCAAGCAAAGTTAAAAGAAAGGCAAAATATCCCCCCATGCCTGGGGTTAGGTAATTTCAGAGATGAGTTCCAGCTCCCTGCTCTTCTTTCCCTCGTGACTGGGGTCCCAGCCACTACCACCCATACTCTCATTTAAGTGCTTAATGTCATTTCAGAGAAGTTTTTGAGTTATGTGCTCAGTGTCCATCCCTGCTTTCATTCTCCACCAGTGAGAGGATACAATTATGAATTCCTTTCTTTCCAGGTATGTTGGGTGTCAAGTAAAGAAATATAGCAAGGTTATAAAGATCTCCAGTAGTGCAAGTACCAAACCAGTTTTGGATGTGTAGGTCTCTACAGGGCAAAGATATCACTGTAGAGGACAAAATATGCCTCACCTTCAACCGTCTTTCCCAGGAATGGACAGCAGGCCAAAGGCTAAGGTACCTTACCTACATGACAGACAGCAGATGAAGCAGCCCTATCCAAGGAATGTGGCATTTAAAAGCTGTTGGTTTACAGTACTGTGGGTGGGAGATTTTTCTCAACTGTATCAACTTCTTTTCCTGTCTTAATTGTGAATGTATTTTTCATATATATATATGTATTTTTTTTTTTACAAAATTTAATGCAAACCAAATGTAGTTCTTGACGGTATCTCATGTTTCCAAAAGCAATATGCTCCCTGGGACACTGACAAATGCAAACAAAATCAGAAAGGCTACCCAACCCTGCCAACTGTTCTGGGCTGCCAGTGTCAGCAGTTCTGCAGCACCACCATGCACCCCAAGCCTCCTGGCTCTCCAGCTCTCCTTAGAGAACACTGAGTCTTTTGCCTAGCCCCTGGTATGGCTTGGGTGAGATGAGCTGTGCATGCTAAAGACATTGCAACAATGTCACTGGAGAGGGATACCACGGGAAAGAGAAGTTCTACAATGCATGTCCCTTTAAGTCCTTACTCAAACCACAACCTAGGGATGTAGCTTAGGGATGCACTAGGGATCACAACAGACAATTCACTGTTTCTTTTTCAACCATTAAGGGCTTATCCCCAGTTTCATATCCTGGGAGAAAACTAGTTTCATGCTCCAGTATTAATTATAGTGAGCTCAGATGTATTTACTTTTGTACAGGTCCTCTGAACCACAACAGCTAGCTTAGAACAGCAGAGGCAGTCTTAAACTGAAGCACTGATGTCAGCTCTGAATACCTTAACACTAAAAGTAGATATATGTCTGTATATATAAATATTGAAAACAACTATTTCACTTATCCAATCTAATTATCAACATAATCCAATTGTGTTATTTCTGGTTTGTTTGGGATTTTTTGTTTGTTTGTTTGTTGTTTGGTTGGGTTTTCTTTTAAAGAAAAAAGTATTAGGAGTCCAATTCTACTCACTTGAAGCACTGGGAATCTTCACATCACAAATCTGCACATTTCCATAAGAGTTAAAATTGGGAAATGGATCTGTAATTGAAAGCTGTAATTATCAAGATTAATCTTTCCTGACTATTTCCTGACTAAGAAATGCAGAATTTAAAAAAAAAAAAAAATAAAATAAAATTCAAAACCCTTCTACTTAAGAAAAACTGTTCAAGAACATAAATAAATGAAAGCAAGCAAAATAATTTCTTTTTCCAGTTTCTACCCTCCATATCAAAACCTGTGAAATCCTATGGTGGTAGTAAGAAGCCTATGCTATAGTTATTTCTCTGTCATGAGAGCATACTTTATTCCAGATCAGTGGTAGATGTATCAGATGCATCTGCCTCACAAGGGTATGATACCACACCCAAGGAGCACAACTAAGATTAACCCGTTGACTTCTATAGTCCTTCCTCCAAGCTGATACCCCCCTGCTGCTGCATTACTTTCTTTAATGGATCATTTTAAGCTCACATCTATGTATTAAAACATTGGTGATGGTACATAAAGAATTAGTTTATTTGATTTTATTATTGTGTATGGTTCATACTCTATCAATATGCCATAATCCAAAGTTTAAGTTTGATGTTAAATAATCAGCCTACTTAAGGAGGCTAAACCCACCCCTCTTATGTTTTAATAAAGTTTTACCACATACATAAATAATGGGCACAATTTGTTTCCATTAGGAAGATAAACTTTCTTCAAAGCAATTCACTCTTTAAGGCTTTAAATTTTGCCAGCACTTGCACAAGGTTGCAACAAACCTTGACTTATTTACAGAGGGATGTTGAGTGGAGATAAAACCACTTAATAATCCACCAGTTCTTGCTAAATACATTTTCCTTGCACGGCCTCTCTGAAAGCAGGTAAGATAGCACACTTCTTTGGCATATTCTTAAATTAATTGGTTATCTTTTTAATTTCCTAAAAACTCTTTGAACTAAAGGTTTTACAGAACAGTTCAATTAATGGGGCTTATGGCTTTTCTGAACAAAATAGCCCTGAAAGTGGTTACAGCTAAAAAAAGTCAACAACCAACAAAGCCCTTAGGCATTTATTTGAAAATAATTATACAGTAACAGTAGAAAAAGGAACAACAATAGCATAAACAAACCAAAAGTTTGTTTTGCTTTGGTTTGGTGCCTCATTCAAGAAAAGTGGTCTCATTCAAGACCAGGTGGCCTCTGGGACAGAAACTGTCAACTTCTGATTTTTTGAACTTTTGTCAGATTTCTGGCAACAACAGCAGCAAACAACTGCCCTGAATGCCCTAAACATTAAGGAGAAAATATTGCCATCAACAGACACATCTGATCTCTGTTTTTCTGAGTGCATTGCAGCTTCTCTTTCTGTTTGTTCACAAGGACTCTGCTTGAGTGGACACCCGCTTGCAGCAAGGACTGACTTAGTAAAAGTGATATGTTGCCATAGGGACCCTGATGTATTTATCAGAATTTCCCCTTCCTTTGTGTTCATTTGTTCCTTGAATGTGATAAGGTTGTTTTTGTTGGTTTGGTTTTTTTTTTTTTAAAGTCCAGTGTTCATTTCTTCATATCATTGTATCTGGTGCAGTTCTCAGACAGGCTTGCTGTATCTCTCTCTGCTCTCCTTAGAAAGGTGCAACTAAAAGTTGTCTTTTGAGCCCTGTTGTCGGCCCATGAAAGTCAAAAGAAAGTCCCACATGCCTCTGTCAGGCTCTTGTTCCAGGTCCTGCAATACCCTTCCCAGTCCTAGTTGCACATAATTGTCTCAGCTATAGTTTTACTGTTTTCTGTCATGCCACACTTTCATCATAAATATCTCCGTCACTCTGCACCTGGATGCTATCCCTGTCCTAAGGACAGCACTGCAAGAGAGAAGCCTCCCTCCATCTCTCCCATTTCTTTGTCTCCTCTCCCTGTAGGATTAGTGGTGGTAACCTCCTACACAAACACCTAGGAGGTAAAGTGGTGAGATTGTCTACTCCAGCTCTACAGGTGTACTGGAAGTTAAGAAGTGAGGGAGAGTTTTGATTTCCTATAATTTTAGGATTCCCAGTCTGACCAAGTTGTATATATATTCTCCATGTGCAGCTGGTAGCAACTCAGCAAGTGAGGCACAGCTCTGAACCCAAAGGATTTTCTACCTCTTTATTAATCGTCCAGGAAAGGTGGTAAGCACCTGGATCATTAGTCATCACACATCTTACACTATATTCCTCCCACCATTTACTGTCTTGGTCATTTCCCAGGGGAAAAGCATCTTTCTCCCCATGTGAAGTGAAGCTGACCAGGATGAAACCTCTTTTTTTTTTGCCTCCAAGCTGCCGGCAGTGAAAGGAAAGCAATCAGCAGGGTCTGTTTGCAGACACAGTTTGAGAAAATTCCCATCTCCCCCTTCCGCAGGCTCCACACACACAAGTGCTGCATGGGAAACAACAAACACAATGTTAGTCATTTCCTCCGTGCTGCCAGCTGTTGAGGGTTTGCATAAGAAGAACCCTTGGACTTCAGATTATTTCTTAAAACACCTCTCACCACAAATCTTTCAGTAAACAGGCACTGGACCAGTGCCTGTGAGGCAAGTCAAGTGCTGTTTCCTAGGATGCCCTGCTACCCTCCCCACAATCATCAGCCCAGCACAATCACAACCCTCATCCCACCAGCACATGACACATCTATTGTCTGATAGGGTCTGTATTGTTTAAGCCTTCTGCCTGTACTGTAGTTGTCCAGATACTGAGCAGAAGCTCAGATGTAGATGCATCATTTCTGACTAATACCTCAGTGATGGTGGCATCTAAAAATATCGGTTATGGATCCAGGCCCATGTAACACTGTAGGGCTAAGTGACAAAAGATACAGCCTTTGCCCCAAGAAAACAGACCGCCAATAAGTCAGTCATGAAATAACTTACGTGTGAAAAAACAAAATGGGTGAGATAAGCCAATAACATAAAGAACAGATTTAGAAAAGAAGTCAAGGCCTCATCCTTGTAAATAAGATTGCAATTTTGATGTGACCCTTGCTTCCAAATCAGAAGGTGAAAGCAGCATGACCATTATGCTCTCAAGCACTTAGTTTTGTCTGTTGTGTTTTGGCATAACCTGTTTGCTCAAACTTTCCTTTGCCCTCTTCAGAGAAACAAAAGCCTGAGGAGACCTGGCACTGGCTTTCCCTGATCCATGTAGTTCCTATGCTTTAGTACACAATAGCTGTTATTCCCTTAGATCCCAGGTGGAACATGTTCCCCAGGCAGGTGGAAGGATTGCAGTATGTCCTTCTTCTGTGTCTGCATGAAAGCCTCTCTTTGATGTTTCTAGCTGATCTCCTGGTCCTTGCTGGGATGATAAGCCCAGGATCACAGGGCTGTCAGAGAGCACTAGAGAGTTTCATGCAAAACAAAAGCAAACCCAAGTTTCTATAGCTGATGTAGGCACACTGCTCCCTCTGTGCACTCTACCAGACACTTATTTCCTGCCTTGTTCTGTTGGTCCACAGAAGCTTTATTTTTTAATTCTGTTTTTAATTCCTAGCAAGTTTATTACTGGACTTGTGTACAACTCTTAGGCATCATGCTTGTCTAGTTTAGTCTACAAACATGTTTCCTCCTGTTACCACTTTATCCCTCTTTGACCACTTTTCCCATTTCTTGCTTACACCCAAACAGTTCATGTAGTAAATTGGCAAATCTTCATTACTTAACTTTTACAGGAAAGACACATCTTGATTCAGTCCTAACTATTAATCAGATACTTTCTGGAAAACATGTTCTGACATGGGGCAAACTGGTGGGAGCTTTCCCATTTTCTTTACTATTTCTTTTTCTTCCTCCTCACCTCCAGCATCACAATCCCATGAAATGACTTTCTGCCTCCATATTTGTTCCTTTTATGCAAACACACTGAGGCAGTGAATCCATTAATGTTTCTGGCTACGTCTACCTATGCTGTTAAAACATTATCACCAAATCTCCTTCACTGACTCCTGTTTCTTACATACTTGAATACTTTCTTATTTGTGTTAAACTGCTTTGCAATCTCACTGCATTTTTTACCTGTTCTTGCCTTGTTATTCTTTTACTGTCTCATTTTGCAGTCATGCTCAGAACATCTTTTTAATGTCTCATATGCAGCCCATCTCACATATTTGTTATATATTTTTTTCATTAGTCATTAGTCTTGATGGAAAAAGTTATCTTCTTTACTTGCTTCCATTTCAGAGTTAAATCACAAATGTCTCCATCTTTGCTTAATCTAAAATACTGTAGCAATGTTAATACTGAAATAATGAACTCAAACTGGCCATGGTCTTATAGTCCTCAATCCACAGGAACAAAAAGAAATTAAGATAAAGAGTGAAGATATATGAACATGTGTTTCCATGCTAAAAAGTCTCTGCCAAGCTCCTATATTCTGGGAGTATTGCCTCAGGACAATTTTCTAGGTCTAATACAATGAACTGTATTTCGAGGCTCTATAGTCTAACTTCTTTTGTTTTGTTTTCACTTTAGAGTTTGGTCTCTCTCTTACCTCTTCTCATTGCTGTTTCTTTTCTACCTTCCAATCTCTTCATATAAATGGAAAGAGTAGGTAGAATTTGGCACACGAGTAGAGAGACACACATGGAAATACATAGGTTGAGCTACCCCCTGATATTCAAATGTAGGATTCTGTTGGTGTACTAGAACTAGAGTGTCTAATACATCAAAAGCAAAGCTATTTTCACAGTATTCACACTAAATTTTAAGATACTAATCTTTGTAACCACCCATGCTGCTGAAGGCTGATGAGAACTAAATGTGTCGTCCAAAGCATGAGGGAGTATCCTAAATATAACTCCTCTGACAACATTATACACTGATATGTCTTTCAATACCCACAGAAAAGAGCAGCTGCTCAAACTAATGCTGCTTATGTGTAAACAGACTTTCCATACTGTATTTTATAAGTCTCTTATTCTGATATTTCTTGTGAATTTGGGAAATAGTCTTTGACTTGTTTGCAAGTACAGCTGCAGTGGGAACCATTAATGCTAAGCAGGGCTTTTTCTGTGTAGACCAAGATACATCATCAGCTACTAATGCATTTTCTATTGCACACTCTTGGCAATACTTGATCAGAAAGCAAAGG
>JANHGN010013617.1:34573-56935 GCA_024605025.1 Megaceryle maxima | reverse complement strand
GTTCATATATATATGTGTGTCTTCTTTTGCTAGATGTTCCTTAATATTGATCAATGAGCAACAAAAGGGGACAAAATTTACAAACAAATTGTTTATTACTAGAATTCACCATGAACCGTTCCATTGAATGATCTATTCAAAGCAATGCCTTTCATCAATACTAACATTCGTTATTGATAGGTATTAAAATAAAGTGCAAGTGAACAGCCCAGATGACCAGAAGCCCAGTGGATATGGCAGCAATGAAGGAGGTAGGAGACATCAGTCTGAGTCCCTGCTTTGCCTAGTATAATCAGAGATTTGCCATCCTACAATGTAAACAGTTGGCCTGACATTGCAGGCTGAGCATAAGCCTCATCTGGCCCCTTATAGATGCCTTCAGTACAAGTTTCTACATCTGAGCTCATCATCTGTACTGCCTTATGGCTGCTGGAGAGAAGCAGGAATCTCTAGCACATATTATTTAACTGTTGCTCTCCATCAGCTCTAAGTGGAGCCAGAGGGAGTGAATCAGATGGAGAGGTCTACACAGAACACCCTGTAGCTGAGGAAGAAACTCACTGACCGCTCATACAACTCTACAAAATGAAACACTTTGAGAAGAAAAGGTAAATAAGATAATTCCACCACCTATAGGTATGGTCAAATGGCTGGCTGCCTTTTCCAGGTGCTTGCTGCTGCAGTACTCCAACATTATCTGCCCTCCTCTGTGACATGCAAGCCACTTTCACATTGTGAATTTTCTGGGCAATGCCATGTTCCAGTCTGCTCTCCTACTTGCTTTTCTTGCTGTAATCCAAGGTGAGTGATATACTTCATACCTGTCAGCTCATCCTTTAGAAAGTCCACACCAGGTTATGTGCTCATATTGTAGTTACCACTGAATTTTTCATGTTGTGGTTATACATACTAATTTCCACACTCCCCTAAGAAGGCTTCACAGGCTGGTCTGCCTTGGGACCAATCAAGTACTGTCAAATAATTTCTTTTAACTGACAAAAAGTTTAATATTTTCCATGCTAGGGGCTTGTCATATCACCTCTGAGACTTAGTGTCTTTTATTATCTATCATCAAGTAAGGTATTTTTTCCTCATCTACTGCTGCTAAAAGAGAAGGAACAGCTCATCCCTTTCTTACTGCTATCATTTCCTAGCCCAATTAAATCCTCTGTCGTTCTCACCTTTTGGGACAAGAATTAGGTTGGCTTTTGTGTTTCTGCTTTTGCCACAGAGGAACTTATTTCTTCAGATGACTCATGCCATAAGAAATAGAAGGCTATGTTTTAGAAGCTCTGGAGCATCAATTGATATACCTGAGAGAGACAAGGTGTAAACGGATTATTATAGCTGCCAGGGACAGCCACATAATTTAGAGCACTGTCAGGGCTGCTCTAAAATATGCAGGTGTTCATGACCCCCACTGAACTCTCCATTAGCCAAGGATCATTGCAGCTATTAGCCTCTGCTGCTGTGTTCCCTCTCTAGACTGAACTAGGATGAATTTCAATTACTGCCCCGTTCTCTTTACTTCCCTTCCCTTTTTATGGCTTCTTTCAAGAAGTACATTTCCAATGCATTACAATATTCCAGTCAAATTTCATTAGGAGAACTTTCATTTGCTTAACTCCTTTCTTCTTCTGTCTGAAGTGTTTGTGTTGCCTCCTCTTGAGCATTTTCTTTCTAATGATAGATGGTGTCGCAGGATCCTAACTACTCGCCAACTTCAACTTAATTGATCAGACTTGGCATGTTTCCTAGAATTAGGACCTGGATAGCCTCACACTATGCATTCTTGGCTGTTCAGCTAGCCATGTAAGATGGCAATCTTGCATTACTTCTGGAAACCTACTCCTCCTCTTCACTTCTGCATTGTGGCTGTCCCAATCAATAGCTGAGTAATTAAAATCCCTTGCGATCAATGTTCTAGCTGTTTTACAGACTTCTCTTATCTGTAAAAACATTTCCCAACCTACTTTCTTTGCCTACCCTGGGGGTCTGTTGCAACATCCAGGAATAACATGACTGCATTCATTGTCCTTCCTCAGCTTCTGCAGGCAAAACATTTGTAGTGTTTCGTGCTTTGGACATGAATATACACTGCTGTCTCTGCTGTGACTGAAGTACACAGCCTGTCCTCTTTAATGAACTTTGCATCTCCCTACCCTGTTTTCAGTCCCTTCTAGCTCCCACATTCCAGGAATATCACGCTTAGCCTTGGAAATGCAGGTTTTCAATTGGTGACCTTATTAATATGCTCATGGCATTTGTATAGAAGATATTTTCTCCTCCCACCTTTGCTTTACATTCTCATTATCTCCTACAACGACAACCAGCAGATACATTACTAAGAGATCCATACATTCCCTCCTTTAAATTCTTCTCCTCCCACTCACCTAAGCAAAAAAAAAAAAAAAAAAAAAAAAAACAAAAAAAACCCAAAAAAACCACCAAAAAAACCCAAAGGCTAGATCATTTCCTTATTAGCAGACAATCTGTTTGCTCCCATAGGGCTGAGAATAATACAGGCCATTTCTCCTTTGCTATTTTGCTTTCTCTGTTTTGTTGTTTATAATTCCCCAAGACTCTTGCATCTCCCTGCCCCAGCTATATTCATTTATTTGTGGTAAAATGAACCACTTACATACTGGAAAACACCATTGTGCTGCTTTCTTCTTCCGGTGGCTAGCTAAGGCTTTCTTTTTACTGTACCTGCTTGCCTTCCCTCTATATCATTTATAAAAATCACCATCCATTATGCTAGACTCTTTTTAAGGTTATTTTATCTGCCATAGACCACTGACTAAAAATCCCCTGCCCCTTCTCCTGGAAGCATTTGACTCACATGTGCTTGTGTGAGGACTTGGATTTTTGAACAGCAGTGACTATTTGCAACATCAGTTCTGCCATCAACACATCTCTGATCTAATCTTGCTGCAGATTTCCCCATGCTCATGTCATCATTTCATGAGATTCTGTCTTCTGAATCATTAAAACTCTGGGAAATGTACTGGACGTTGGCACAAAACCCTCTCCCTTTATTACACTTCTTCCCTCCTTTACTGCCTTTTCTCAGTTACCCTGCCACTACCCTTTACATCCTCCTGCTTCTGCTGAAACAGGGCAGCTTCTCTTGCACAAGGCTGTGCTTCCAATGCACTCATCCTGCAACTCACTCACAGCTGGTTCTCCTCCTCCTCTGTCACTCCTTCATAGTATGAAACCAGCCATCTGTCATCAGTGAACCTCTCATATTCATTGATCTTCCCCAGCACATCAACCTGTCTTTCTAATTCTACTCTCCAGTTTCTTAGTGCCACAACTAACTGGCAGTACATGCACACACACACACACACACACAGAGCGTGTTTTGTCTTTTCCAGTCCCCACATTCTAAACAGACATCAGCCAAAAAAAGGGCTTTTTAGCCTTTGGTTTTTGAAGTTGAGGCAAGCAGAGGATGATTGCAATCCAGTTACAGACAAATTGCAGATTATTTCATGAAATTATGAAGAAACAAGAACCCCAAAATACCATGAAACATCCCTGGTTATTGAGGAGTTGCATTTATGAGGAGTGGTGCAGAGCCAAATGCTACAGCTTCTAGAGAAGGCACCGCAATGAATTACAGAGCCTCTTTTCCCTTCTAGCATGCAGTGCAGCACAGGGCTGGGTACAGAAACAAAGCTGGGCACTCTCCTTTCTCTCTTTGTCTCATACAGGTCTGTACCCTTTTTACACCTTGTCCACCTCTTTTTCTATCTCCACCTGTGATCCATTTTCTTACTCTTTTATTGTAAGCTCTTGTCCTGTGTTTGCATAGAGCCTAGTACAGTGTGATCTGCCTCATGGCAAGTGCTAGTAGCCACAATGGTATGAGAAACACCACCAATAACAACGATACTAATATCCAGTCACTCTGAGGTCAATCCTCCCACAATGTAATTAAAACCAGGAGGAGCTACTACTGCTTTCTGTTTTACAAGCCTTTTTGTTCAGAGCTCTCCTAATAGCTAATGCTTGGATACAAACTGTCCTTGTTCCACTAAGTCAATCCCAGACTGCTCAACAGGGAAATCAGGCTGGCTGAAAGTTTTGTTCAGGCATTCTGGTTTCTTGGATCTATTTCTCTTAAAGGGTGTGATAAAGTCCTCTGCTTTATGCATACAACTCTGCTGAAATCAGTCAGACACTAGGATGAGAGTGACTTCTGTTTCTGGACAGCACTAAGGCATTTAAGCTTTTAAAACAAAAATCCATGAAAATGTGATTCATCTTCTTTCACCTGCCACTAAATTATACTGCAGAGTCTAGTGTTTTCCCTACAACAACTGATGACATCAGATTACTAAAACCTACAGAAGCAATGCAGCTCACATCAAACCTCATGGGCCTGTTTATAATCATTGCAACATTCTGTGTCAGCCTGCCTGCTGCATATGAACATTATATCCCTCTGTGAAAAATCCCTGTGACATTTTGGTGGAAGATATTTACTGCACATGAGCAGTGGCTGATTGTTTTTTAAACCTTGGATAGGATACCTTGTCTGATTTAATGTTTTTTTTTTTTCCAAAATGCCAGAACTGTTTAAAACATACAATCAGCTAATCTTTGTCAAATTCAGTCATCATGGTAAGAGGCCTTTGTAGTTGTGTAATGGAAAAAAAGGGGCATATTGTAGTACCCAAAGACCTTATTTTGTATATCTATGCCTCTTCTTACTTTCTCTTGAAAGTAAGTACTGGCCTTAACCAGCACCTGTGACCTTGCAAATTCACCTACAGAAATTAGGAGAGAAACAGAGTATATGAGGAAGATGTTCCTTTGACACAATCATTTATTTACAGAGTATACACTCTTGTTTCTTTGAAAGAAGTTAAGACAAAAAACAACTTCTCCAGTCAAAAATTCAAGCCTGCCTCTCAGCAAGGGCTTTGGCCAAAGACCATCTCTCTTGACTTCCTCACAGGACTATCTCACCCTCCTTCTCCTACCTCCCACTGCAGTTCCATCATCTGCTCAGCACCCAGGTCCTTACATTTGCAAGGAGAAAATGCTTTTGCCTGCATGGATTCAAATTGATTTTTTCCCCTCTGAATCCCAAATCCCTAGGTGTAGACAATGAAAGTCTTCATCTATCTTTCTTCCTAAGGAAACCTTTTCTTCTATGTAACACCAGTGATATGTGGCTAGCAAGCCCATTTGCTTTAATGAGGTCAGAAACTACTTGCAGATGAAAGACAACTTGATTGCAGCCATTAGCACATTCCGGCATGACAAACACATATTTTAAGTAAATGTTTTAGTAAAAGGTGCTGGATTAACATTTCTGTAAAGTGAGGTTCTCTCTTGACCTACAGACTTGCTCCCACACATGCATTTTTTGTATTTCACTCTTGCCACTTACACATGCATCTGGCAGACCCCATGGCAAACTGAAGGCACAGGCAGCCTTGGGCTGCCTGTCTTTGTGCCTGTACAAATCTGGTGAGTTCACAATTGCATCCTGAACGGGGTCAGGCAACTTATCTGGCTGAAAAGTAACAGGACAAATAAAAGATTATTTTCAAGAAAATATTTTTTCTGAGCTGCTCCACTAGACCCCAGTAAGAACTATGGGCTGTGTCTGGGGACTTCATACTGTCATAAGACTGTGCTCTTGGATGAGGTCTTATGGAGGGTTTAAGTAGTCAAAGTCAAATCCTGCCTCATCCCACTCCACCTGTTGCCCCTTCTTCCCATGTGGGCCAGCAGGTGGTGGACATCACTAAAGACATTGACACATGTCCATTAAGAACCTAACTAAGATTTCTGTAGATATTTCTTAGAGCAATCTGATAGTTGGCTTTGGTTTAGACTAAATTCAAACAAATGACAATTTCATCATCACCATCTGATTTCTTATAATAAAAACTTCCCTGTTTCCAAGTTTTTGTTCTCACATTGAAGACCAATAGATTCTGATGTTTTCTACAAATTTTCTACCTGAGAAAAGTCTGATTTACTTTCAGCTCCTTCAGTAAGTCTAAGGAATCAGCTCCTGAGCAGTTCTGCAATCTGACTGACAAAGATTGCTCCATGCCTGCAGATGGTGATATTCAAGTAGTAAGGGAACTCTTGCAACAAACTACAAATGGAACAACAATAAAGAAACGAGAAGAATAAAAACTCAGTCAGGACCAAGATTATTATAGATAACACAAGTACAGACATAATACAAGAGAGCAAGGATAACACACAGTCACCACATATGTCACCCACCAAAACATCACTCATGTCCATACCTAAATCCTTCCAGCTTGGATGTGTTGGACTGCTTGAGTCAAAATAAACAAGAGTCCCAAAACAGTTATGACCAGTTTGAGCAAACTTTCCTCAGTTCTTCCTAGGCCTATACTGGATTTTCTGCTGGGATGAACAGCAGGTGCTCAATTAATTTGCCTAATGTAGGCAGCTCATGCCATGGGAGGTGCTGTAAATTATTCCACCTGATGACCACTGCTGCTCCAGAAGAGTGTGGGTCTCTCATAGGTCCATTGTCCTGACAGCTGGCCTCAGGGAAATATCTCAGACAAACGTGGGTGTCAAATGGCAAAATAAGACTGGATTTAAGCAACTGAATTTCTCCCTTGTATTTAAATGCCTGTTGAAGCTCTGTGTAGTCATGGGAGTAGGAACACTTTCACCTTTGTCTCCAGGTGAGGATATGTACTGTGGCAATGGGCACACAAGGAAAACCATAGGGAGATGTGCTCTAACAAGTTGTGCCAAAGGCTCATTCACAACTCACCGGCCAAGGAAAAGTGATCAACATGAGATTTGGGAACTGATTCTTTTCTATAGCTGCAATTCACTCACTTCCTCAAAGGCTGAGCTTGCCAGAAGCTGAGCCAGCTCTAGTACCCTGAATACTTGTTTGGCTCAAGCCAAGCCATCAGTGAGTGTAGCAGGGCCTTCTGCTGAGGACAAGCCCATCTCTGTACTGCTCTCATGTTACAGAGAACAACCTCACTTCTCAGTGTGTCTCCCCTGGAATTGTTCTAATTTTTTGTCATGTTACAGCACATATATGAATGTCTTTAAGCATGGCACTGATGTCTTAAGGATGCTGCAAGATGTTCTGGCTTCCCATTTTACTGCTTCTATCATTAAGAAAGAAGGTGCAATTTTATAGTGCCCAGAAACTGGGTTCATCAACTCACACATGCATGAAGACTTAAGTGGAAAAAACGGAAATATGTGGGCTGTGGGTGTAGAAGGTAGGTAGCCAAAGCTGGGAAGAGCTGATGGGTGGAATAGGCTGCTGAACAATTTAATTACTTTTCCTGCTTTGCTGTGGTGGCATGTGCAGTGTAGCAATCTTAGCTCAGCTACTGACTTTTTTTCTGTGCAACGACATATATAATTAAACATAGGTAGTTGCACACCTAGTTCTGCATTATTTAAATACTCTGTTGTAGAATATTGTGTTATACTTCATTTCCACATATAAAGAATAAACCATATAACTCATGTGGGTGACACAGATCTCAGACTACTAGTCTCTGTAAACCCTGGAGGGAATGTTAAATTGAGCTGAAAACTTCCAATCCAACATTATGCATCCACTTTCACCATTAATCTGTTTTTCCCTCAGACATAGATTTTGATTTTGCTCCAGACAATATCTTTCAAGGAGGAGAAAGTATGTGATGAGATTCCCATTCTGATTTTAAAAGCTATCCAGAAAAAGAGTATGAAAAGACACAGACTAGATAACAATGAATTAAGAAAAAATAAAAGGAGAAAAACACTTCAGTACTGAAAATTGCAGTGGCTCAAGGAATTGTTCTATTCCAATACCTAGACTCATGAGGGAAGGTAAACACCTAAGTAGAGGAGTCAGTTTGGTATATGAAAGATAGGACTTCATATACTCTATCTGCTTGCAGTGACTTGAACCTGTATATTCTAGTTTCCAGAGATGTGTGCTAACCAGTGGTCCATAAAGCAGGCTAGGACACTGGGAATACTCTGTTAAAGCTGTTTCACTACACATGGAAAACTTTGATATTTATTTGGCCAGAGAAAGAAAGGATCCTGACTCTGAAATTCCCTGCTCACATCAGACTCCTTACCAGTGTTTTGGAATAGATAAAGCAGAGATGACACTTAGAGAATTTACATTAAAGACAACACATATGAATAGGAGCTGAGGTGTCCATTCAGAATTCTATGAGTAACATAGAGCAAATAAAGTCAGTAACTCATACTTCACTCATAGCCCGATACTGTACTTAAATGACTTCTGAGAACTTGAGATGTTAAAACATGACTTTTAACAGCGTCAGACTAATTTTCTTCCTGGATGAAGAAAATACCTTGCAACTGTTGGTCATTTGCTTTTTGAGACAGCCATCATTTCCAGTTGTACTTTGAAGACAACCGTTACCGGCATGGGAAGATTCACTGGTTAATAATGTGAAACCAGGCCTGGAGGCACCATGTCACTCCAGGGAATGATAGATGTTAGCAATACAAACTCAAGTAACAGGACAGAAAAATACCATCAGATGAGGAAATGTTTGTGAGGATTGGGTATTGACTAAACAGTTCATTAAAAACTTCATAGTCCCATCATTGTTTCCCATTTCTTGTCTCAGTTCTGTCTTAGCCAAGAACAAGCAGCTGCAAAGCAATTTCCCAGAACCAAGAATGCCACAATACTTCTCCATTCATAGAATCATAGAATCAAAGAATCATAGAATCATAGAATCAAAGAATCATAGACTTGCAGAATGGTTTGGGTTGGAAGGGACTTTAAAGATCATCTAGTTCCAACTCCCCTGCCATGGGCAGGGACACCTCCCACTCTAGCAGGTTGTACAAGGCCCCATTCAACCTGCTCTTGAACACATCCAGTGATGGAGCATCCAGTAGTTGTTTGTTCTAGTAGTTAATTTCTATTTTACTTTAAATTAGATCTGAAGTGGTTGTTTTTATGTGACAGAAAGAGTGTGAATGGAGGATGAAATGAGAGTGTGATAAAAGTAACTACAGCTCCCTTAGACTTTGGGGAAAAAAAAATGTAGTAGGAATAGAAATAAAGTTGTAACAGAAGGTGTGAGAAAACAGCGAAAAAGTCTCCAGAGTTGCTTTGGATGACAGAGATTGCAAGGAGCATTTCCCACAGAAAACTCTACCTGCCAATCTCTTTAGCACTCCCAACTTAGATCTAACATAGGTCATTGGCAGACAATTCATTTTTGGTCAAATCATGATAGATTTCCAAAGCTGCGTGTGGGAGGAACAGGACTGAGCAAGACTTGTGTATTAATAATCACTCTGATAAAAGACATCTATCTGATCTTTTAGTACTTGGTCACAGGCTCCATATGACATGGTGGACATTACAGAGAGATGATGAGTATGAATATTATTTCTGTACCCATGAGAACATGGATAATGAGAGACAGTTCATACAGCTATCCAGTCTCACTGTGCAGTCATGCAACATTTTTTTTAGATCTTAGTCTTCTGATTCACCTACTTTCACTCTAATTTTCTGTTTAGTTTGAACTAAGGACAAATAACTAGAGAGCAATGCTTGGTTTTGTCTGTCATCTCACAGTGTCACAGGAAGGTATTTAGATTGGTATTGGGTATGGATCAATTTAAAAGTATGAAATGGGACAGAACAGTCTTAGAGCAACCCAAAAAGGGATGAAGATTGTTATTTTTACTTCTCCTCCCTTTTTACCCACTCTCTATCTTGACATATATACTTAAAGAGGAGTCAAAAATGGTAAGAGAACCATATTTTGACTCCATTAATCCTGTCCACCTTCCACCTTTTAATAATAAGTAGATAATGTCTCTTATCAAAACTCTGGCCTTTGTTTTGCAGCTAAAACTGATTCTGCACCCCTGTTCACGCATACATAGGAGCTGGTACGAATAGTAGGCCTGATCCTGCACACATATTATGAACATCCATATGCTTAACGTCATTCTTATCAGATTAATGTCTTCACAGCTTTGGGGCTTTTTGTAATGGCTGCTGCACTTGGCCTATTAAAATCAGTTAAAACAAAGCAGGTTAGCATGCTGAAGTCCCCTTTCAGCCCAACAGGGAAAGACTTCAAGGGCAAGCGTTTTGTGTTTCCCACTTAGTATCTCAAAATCCTACAGCTTCTTAGACTTCCAACCAGTCTTAGGTTCATCTGAATCAAAAAAAGATACCAAGGAACCTGAGCTGAACACCTAGCTTTGTCCGAAAAAATTGGCTAGACGCGGACCCTGTGGGGTATCCAGGAGCAGCCTATGTTCTTCTCGCTCCATGCACTTTCTGTGCTGGATAGACAACTCACTAACGACCTGTATGCCAACTGCTTTAAGGAGAGGAAAGGACAGGCTCAGGGATGAAAAGAGACAACCAGAGAGTTATAATTCAGATGTTCATAGAGCTTTTAGACTCAGATGCTCCTGAAATTCATTTGTAAAACCATGTGAACTTTCTCACTGAAGGAATATCAGCAGTGATACCATTGTGGGGGAAAGAAAAGATCTCAGGCTTTGAAAATATGACCGTAAGTGCTTTGCTGAATAGTGTCCAAGTGGGTTTGAAACTAGGGAAAATGAGTTTGTCTGTCCCTACTTAAAACCACAGATTAGATAAGTATGAAAATATTTTCTATGCTAAGTTATCAGCACTTGGCTTCTCTTTTAATTATAGTCAAATAATGTAACAAAGAGCAATTTCCATAACATTTATTCTAACCAATTTTTACGTTTTACACCACAAAACTATTCTGAACTTTTATCAGGGCATGTACAACATCTACCACCTTGCACTTTACCTTGATGCCGATTCCCCTGAAAGAGCAGCAAGAGATACCTGTGAGTTGCCCAGCATCTTATCTTCAGAGGCCTGGCATGTTCAAAAAGTTGCCCTAATTTTTGGACATCATACTCTTAAATACAGCTGAATGCATGGGTCTTTGTTGATAAGCCATTTTACAATCTGGACTGAAATCACTTGATTTCTGAGAATGTGTTGACCCTATCAGCTCAATTTCCATTTCTCAGCCTGGCACTTCTTCATTCATACATACACTCTTCACTCTGGATTATTCACAGTGAGCAGACAGCTTATCCTGAGAATCATATGAGTTTTCTTCACTAGGAGATTATTATGAAAAATTATGAAGACCAACCATTTGTTGTGCTAGCTCTGAGTTGTGTCCTATCTTATCCTAAAACTTGAAGCAGGTGCTCCTCCTGAGTGTGAAGAAATTATGACTCGTATTCGACAGACAGAGCCTTATTCCAGTCACCGGAGAACTTTAACTGAACAAGGAAAGCTTAGTGAAAACATTACTGGCATCATTTTTAGGGGACAACAGTTGAAACCAAAGAAATTATATCCTTGAAATAAAAAGGCAGAGTGAGGGGTTTTTTTACATTACTATTTAGTAAAATGTAATAGAAAACCACAGCATGAAATATTTATAAACTCTTCTTTGAAGACCCCCATAAAACTGCTACTGAGTTTCTTTAAAATGAATATGCAGTCCATGATTTCAAAGCTTACTGTACCAGGTCCTCGAGGTCTTTTAAAACAATTCGTTTTCACTTCAGACATGAAAGGGAAAATGAACATAAGAAGTCTCAAAGAAAGCTCAAGTCTTTGCATTTCATGTTACAGTTTTGATTTGATCTTTTTTATTGATCATTTATGTACTAATTCTAAAATCTATTGTTCATACTTAATGTCATATGCTAGAAAAGCAGTTCATCTGGGCTGCAATTAAGGAGATAAAGTATATTTTTTTAAACTCATACCATGAATTTAGGAGAGTTCCTATTAATTTTTTTTTTTTTTTAATAGAGGAAGAATCTAAACCACATTGATCAATACTAAAAATGATGCTATCTAGTATCAGAAAACTTCTGATCTCAAAAGTTATTTTTATTGTTGCTAAAGTTGAACCCAATATAATTGTCCCCTATATTACAGTAAGAACAGTGTCCCTCACATGGCCTGAGCCAGTGGCAACAGACTTGTAAAAAACAAAATGTTTTATGTCAGGTCTGTTAAAAGGAATGAAAGCAACATTTACATTTGAGACAAAACCTCCCAATGCTGCATTTTCAAAGGAAAACTTATCATTTGCAGGACAAATCACCATTTTTCCACAGCAGACTTTCCACAGGATTTTCTTTCTGAAAGGATATTAAACTCCTAAAATAATGTACCCTATGTGAAGACTCAAACTCCTCTGTTCACAGCACAACATCAGAGAAGCAGTAGTTCTTCGTTTAATGGAAACAAAATCCCCAGAATACTAAGGCTGTTCATCCTTCTTTCTCAGAGTTTTCTTAGGAGCTCTAAGGTATTTTTCTGCTGCTAATTTTGTTCATTTCCATCTGGGAGGCATTGATTTATTTTTCCATTTTCTGAAAGGAACTGGAGTGAACATGGCTGTTTATTTTTCTACTTAGATAGTGCCTTACCATGCCAAGACAACTCTGAGCACCAGCCTCATCAATTAATATCAGCACCGCTCTGAGAATGGTGTTTGCTAAGAAACTGTTGCTACAGAACAAGCAAAATGAGGACAAAACATTGGGCCAAATGCTAGAAGAGGCAGAGGGGAGCCAGGATCTGTGGATCCTGGCCCAGGGAGCACAGACGGGGGAGTAGCTGTCTCCCTGGCATATTCCCCTCCTCTGCAGAACATCCCCCCCATACACACCCTAGGCTTTGGGCTCTACACCTGGGTAGGAGGGGCTGCACTGGGACGCCATTCACACACCATATGGAACCTTCCTCCATGTGCAAACCAACACAGCTGAATGCTGATTCAGATGGGGCTATGAAAACATACCTTGAGAGGGATCTGTGGTACTTTAGGGCATTTCTTCATCTAACCAGGGTTGAGACAACCTTGGAAGAAACCCTCAGCAATAGCTCCCTGTATCAGCTGCTCTCCTTGTATTTAATAAAAGTGAAGGGAAACAGTAAGTTCCTCTTTCCAGGTTACACATCAGATACAGTGGAAGACTTAATTGCTGCTGCTGAAATGCTGCTGAACCGACAGCATTTGGACAGAAAGTGAACACTTTCTGTAACATTTGCCATCATGTTTTTCTTCATCTAGATGGAAGAGGAGAGGTTTCTCAATAGAGTGTATTTTCTCTGTATTAAACACATGTTTACATGTACACATTATGCTTCATCTGTGTTCTTTCTCTGTGGTCCCATATTGTTGCAGCAGTCCCACTAGAAGTGCTACTCTAGTGACCTTTAGCAAATGATTTTCTAGATCTCCACAAGTAGCAACCCAAAGTATCTTTTTTTATGCCATCTGCAGCGGTGAATAGCAAAGAGAAAACTAAATGCTTTGACCAGTGAGGCATAAATGGTTTTTGGGCCATAACCATGAGTGTGTGATGACAATCAACTGTTTACAAAATAGTTTACAGACTAACTAGCAAGGCACCCCCCCCCCCCCCCCAAACATAAACAGAGTAGGAGGGAAAGGAGGCTAAAAAGCAGGAGAAAATTGTTTAAGATCCTTCAGAAAGGTAATGACAGAGCCAAAGACTCATTTCTTCCCTCACAGTTCAGTGCTCTGTGTATTGTAACACATAGGCTTGGCTGCCTTGCTGCTACAACACACCACTTATTGTACACTTCAAAGTTGACATTAATATTTTCTCTGCTACTTTACACCATGCCATAAAAAGGAATCTCTCTGCCTGAATGTAAAAACTATTACCAGGCATGCCGTTGACCAAACTCTGCCCAGATGTTGCAGCGTGGTTGCAAACTATATGTCAGCTGTTCTTTTTGCTGCTCACCACGCAGCCAGCCTGTTCATCTGGCCATATGGAAGATCCATGGGAAAAAAGAAAAGCTATTTGTGCATTGGTATGGGAAGTCAGAATAATACAGCCTTTAAGATTTAATGGGTACTCAAGCTGGCTTACAAATAACCTGCTCTGTCTGCATTATTTTATCTATGTCTTTCCTTATGAAAAGCAAAGAATACAAAAGAAAGATCAAAGATTGCAAATGCAGCTTTGTTTGAAAGCCAAAATGCCTTAGTCCCTTCAAACAACAGGGAAGGCTTCTATGTATGGGCTTCAGGCTTGCACTGCACCTTGGCCTGCTGCAGCAGATGAAGAATCCCCAAGACGTATTTCAATTCTCCACTCCTTTCCACATCCTTTCCTTTCCCACAGATTTGGAGGCCAGCAAAGACTGAGGTTCAATCCTCCTCCTGTCTAAGGTTATCCTGCCAGCCTGTCTGGAAAGCCTTCTGCACACCAGAAATAACAGCGGTTCCCAAGGGAAGGGAAGCACACAAATTATAAGAAATTTATATTTTCTGTTAAACAGGGTAAGACAGAAGTTCATAAAGTGATTCCCAGATATGGCTGAAGCCAAGAGTAGATCTGAGGTGACAGTGTGAGCTTTTCATCACACCACACTTGCACAGTAGAGTGTAGATCACGTCTCATATGTGGGGGTAAGATGTCTTGCAGGTGGGAGACCCACCAGTGCTTATATGAACTGGAGCCACAGCTATGCCAGTGCTGAGATTGGGGTGAGGAACAAGCTTTCAGGGGCTTGAACAGCCCAACTTTAAGTAGCCCAGACTGGATACCTACAAACTATGCACTCCCAGAAGCAACTCAGAGTGCCTCAGTTGGTCTGGCATCAGTACTCACACATTTATAGCACTGCTTGGAAGCCTCATTTTATCCCTGATGACTGTTCAGGCAGTCTAGGCTCATCACTTCGGCACTAAATTCACAGTCTAAAGCTAAACGGCACAAAACCATTTTCTTTGTGAAAAATGACTCAACAAGTCAAAAGTCTGTGCTTCTAACACCGGGGACCTGCTGGTATCAAACTCTCTTAGATACAGCCTTCAACAGCACATGTCTGGGCAGGGGGGTCCTGCAAGAATGTCTTTGCACACATGAGCACCTGTTTATATGCAGTTATCTGCTTTGCATGTGAAAGAGTGAGTCTGTGCATGGCCACACGGGCGCAACTTCAGACGTTTGATAATTTGGCCCTGGCTGCGCTGTCAGCTGCTGTCACTTTCTGTTTAGCACAGCGTTCATAAGGCAGCAGCTAATGGGGCGGGAGCATGGGGAGGAATTCTGGCAAACGCAAGTCACTGGGATATTTATTTGGCCGTCCTTATGTAAAAGAGTGCAAAAACAGAGCAGTAAAATATTGTAAAACTTAAGCTGATACTTCCACTAATTCAAAGTGGCAGTTTTTAAATAGAGTTGCTTCTGTTTGTCACTTTCAATCATAGAATGCTGATAGTGGTACTTAGAAGGACTTAATAGTCTTAAGAAAACAAACTGTCCCCCTCCCCCCAGAGCAGAACAAAGAGAGCCATATTGTCATGCCTTGAGATACATCAACTGTGCTGTTCAGGGTGGTGGCCATGTGCTTCCTCCTTGGCCGACACAAGTGAAAGTGACAACTTGTCAACTCTCTCGTCCTGTTCACTTTGCATCCCGCTCCATTTCTGGTGTTCTCTTGACTTTCTCTGTCTGCTCTCCCCATTTCCACTCGAGTCTTCAAAAGAAAAGGGCGCTCCCATGTCAGCAGCTTTTAACTGCATTTTGTTTGTTTATTTGTGCACACCCTTTTCCTGAATTAAAAATAACTCCTGTCCCCCACTAGTTTTCACTTATCCACAGGACTTGGACCTTAACTGAAGCAAGGCACAGGCACGACTGAGGCTTACTCAGGGAGGAGAGGTATTTTTGCAGGTAGGGAAAAGTGGAGTAGGAGGCATAGTGCTTCATCCCCTCCACACAGGCCAAGGTGGAAACAAGCAGCAGACCTGCCATGAAGGTGCTACATCCCCTTTCCCAGCAGCAGAATGAGTCTGTGCCTTTTCCAGTCATTAAAGCTATGCATAACCCTTCCAGGTAAGGGTGAGGGCCTAGGCTTTTTGCACAACCCTGGTTTTGCTAAAGGGTCAGTGATGTGCTGCCTGCTCAGGTTTATGCTACACAGGGACCACTGGTCAGCAGCAGCCATAATACCAAAAGTGTACTGCATTTTCCACACACCCACTTATTCTTCATTGCACGCCCTCTTCCTCTCACTCAGGCTGCAGCAAATGCAAATCCAGTGCCTTCTCTCAACAGCAAGCAGAAGTGACAAATGAAACAGCAAATAAAGTTTGTTTTCTTTATACTGGATAGGCTTCCCTGATTGAAGTGAGAGAGGTGAGCCTCTTATCCACCTGGAAGGAGATGCACACTCAAAACCCAGCTACTTCCTCCTAAATATCCTTTGACAGCTCCCTCCATGACTTGTTCAGAATCACTGCCTGGAATGATTTTGCCCAGCAAAGGCAACAGAGTAAAACACCAGAGGGACTGCTGTGGAAAACCTGAAGCAGCAAGCGGAGGGGCATGGGGAAGGTTGTCCCTCAAACACCACTGAGGAGTTGTCTCACTAGACAGAGCATATTGGTAGAGCTGGAGAGGGACTACACAGCCAGCAAACAAGGAGTTCACCTGAGAGAGGAGATAGGGCTCACTGCAAATCTCTTTCATATCAAACCTTTTCCCTAATAAATAAACATGTAGCACAAAAGCTTTACAATTTAACAAAATTTTAATTTGAATCAGAACAGAGAGAGGCAGATTTATATTCCATAGTGAAACTAGGTCTAATAGCTAAGAAATTATGTGTGTGTGCCTGCATGTGTGAAAATCCAGGAGAGGGAGTCAGATAAGAAAGAACGATTAAGTTCTTGCATGAAAGTAGTTAAGCTGTCATCTTAAGCTCACTCTGTCAGAATTATTGCTGTTTATTCATAAGACTACTAAGGAACAGATGTTCACCTGGCCAGGCAAACGTCCTGAAAGGAAGATATCCATATGTGGCACTGATCAGAGTGTGCTCTGATTCTTAGAAAAAAAAGTTTTGTTTCCTGGTATTGGTTGAAGCTTAGTAAAAGAGTAGGAGGGAGAAAATAAATGGTAGGAAGAGAAGCTGGAGAGGAAAAACAAAGAGGGAGAGTGCAAAGACATAAATGAGAGCCAAGGTGAAATTATAAAAGCTAGAAGGAACTCAGGGACATTTCTCAAACATCCATAGAAGCATTTGTAAGGACAATAGCTACACAAGAGACAGAATAATTAAAAAAGCCCAAGCAGGAAAAAGAGAGATGAATTTATTTTCACAGTTTCTTTCTTCATGTTGTTTTAAGTTAACAGAAAAAAAAATGTGCAAGCAGTGTCAGTTCTTCTCCAATTCCTAATGCATTTTCCTTGCTTAGCCTTTTGTCTTATCTAATGGATTTAGAGCATCGGCATCCTTTTGTGTTGAAGTTTCCTGAATCAGCCTGTCTGCTACATCCAGGGAAAGGCACATCCTCCAAACACAATCCAGAGTATAAACCAAAGAAAACACAAGAATGACATAGACTTATGGGTACCTTAGTGGTAAAAGGAGTTTCATCCTGTTTAATTCCTACAGGGCTGCTCACAGCAGCTTAGGGCAATCAGAACAAGTAGAAGAGCAAAAACTCAGAGGGGAACCAGGAATGAGGGAGGAGAATATAGGGCTGAAGATGGGCAACTGCATGAAGTGGGGTCCTGTTCCCTCTGAACTCAACATGTGACAGCTCCAGAGGTGTGGGGTCATGGAGAGCATGAGAGAAGGTTCAGTGTTCAGCACTCTCCTCTTGCAGCAGGGAAGTAGGACATAAGTCTTTGCCCCACCTGCAACACATGTTCACGAGCTGAATAATACTGGGGGGAAGATGCAGTGACCATGGTCACACTTAAAATATTTTTAAATGAAAAAAAGCTTATTATGTTATGGCATTACATAATAATCCCTGGAAAATCTGCTGCTTCAATTACTACTTTGCAGAATGCTATCAAAAGGGAATAAGCCAAACTGAGTTAATTTTGAGTGTTTTTTCACCCAGATGAGTACCCTTGTGTTCAGAGCAATGGGCGAGGAAACTATAGCCTAAACCATGTCAAGCTGTTCTCTAAACTTTGCAGTCAGTCGGATATTCCTTCTGCTGGAAGGATCACTAATTATTCAGTCAGCATTCGCCTGAATAAGGCCTCAAGATTTTGTCCAAAGACAGCAAATGTTCCTTCTTGATTATTTTTGCAAATTAAATGAGGAGAATTTAGAAAGAGAGCATATGAAGCTTATTTGTAAGACAGATGTTAAACAGACTAGCAGCTTCCCAGTAACCCTCTAATACTTATCTCCAGTACCAAAATATATTCCCTTAGCCTTTATAATGATATTGGAGTACTTAGGACTGTATTGATAGTAACCTGAATGGCCCTACAAGGTCAAGCAGCATGGACCTATTTATTCTACTAATAATATTTTACATCGACTTCAGGTCATTTTGGAGTGGACAGAATTTTTCAATTAATTAATTTGTTCATTGAGAAATGCAAAATTATCCATTCATATACAGTCTCAAATGGGGAAAACCCCCCAACAAACAAAACAAAAGAAAGACTTTTCCAAAATGTTCTTTAAATTTTGATGCAATGTTTGGGAACTAAAAGGAAATGTTTTTTCATTTAAAAAGAGAGGTTTGGGGGGTTTTTTGTTTGTTTGTTTGTTTGTTTGGGGTTTTTTTGGTCTCATTTTGAAATTTAAAAAAAAAAAAAAGTTCTAGCATTATTTTCAAGAACAACTCTTATTATTGGCTGACCTAAAATAATACTTTATATCTTTTGGGGATGCTTGGGCTATTAACTGGAAAAAAAATAGGTTTTCCTACAGTTGTGAGCAAGTTAAGCCTTTGAGCTGCCTTTGGGCAGGACTGTAACTTCCTTATGGTGAGCTAAGGCTGCTCCACCCCAGAAGCAATGGGACAGATGTGCACCTGGTCCCTTCCCCCACTGTCCAAACCTACTTCACCTGCTTGCAGCAGCCTCTGAAGTGTACAAGATATAACAACTGTTAGCACACAAGTAAATGAACATATATTGTCTTTCTTCCCAGCCCAGCCAGCAGCAACAGCCATAACAGATTTCAAGATATGCCATATCAGAATCATAAAGCAACTATTTGTTAGCCCTGGAGTGAAGTCAAAATATTAGTCAGCAATGTTAGGAATAGCAACTGGTATCTGAACATTAGGACACTAAAATAAATATATTAGCTTTTGCTTAATAAAGTGCATCTAGCCTTCTGCAAAACAGTAATGTAAGTAATAAGGAGGCATTTCTGTACAATTTTTTCTCACTGTGTGTCTTCCACATGAGCTTTTGTTCTGTTTGCAGACCCAAAGATAATTTTCCCAATTACCAGCTCTGCCCTTTCATCCTAAGACTGGAAAATCCAGCTGCAATCTCTCTGCTATTAAGAGCCTCAGCAGTGGTACAGTTTCAGCTGCTCAGGCCTTCCTGGGATCTGCATTGACTTGGAGGCCCAAGAGAGTCCTGTTTGGTCTTCCACAGCTGTGATGGATGCTGAAACACCAACAGAGATTCAATCACACAAGACCCAAGTAGTCATCCTACAATTTGGCACATAGCCCACTTTCACCACAATGAGTACAAGGGCACTCTTTTTACATGACTGTTTTATCTTTTAAACCAAAACATCTTTTTACAGGGAACAGGGAGAACATATGCCAGGTCTTTGACTGCTGAAAAGGAGCATCATTTTGCTAACCTCAGCAAGGTCCCTCCAGCTTACACAAGCTGTGAAACCAGCTGAGAAACTAAGGGAACAGGCACTACAAAGGAGTATAAGAGACTTTTTTTAGGCTCAAACTTTCAGACGCTTTGTGTGCAATCTTAATAGAAGTGAGTCATTCTTCCGACATGCACAAGGCTCTAACATGCTTCAAGACCCATAATGAACTTGTCCAGGCTCAGGACATTTGACACTGAATCTGTCACAGATCAGATTACTACACTGTCCTACTTCTGAATACATGGAGACTTTATCTTAGCATTCTTGTGTGCCCATCTTGAAGACTATAGCCAGGACTGTCAGCATGCAGAGGTGACAGATGATGTTTTGCTAAGGGGATGGCACTCCCTGATGAATTCCTGAGACCCAGACATACAGACAACATAGATACATGTTGCTTGTAATTGCTAGCAAAACCAGAAGCTTCAGGGTTTTGGGTTTTGTTTGTTTGGTTTGTTTGTTTTGGTTTGGTTTTTTTGGTTGGTTGTTGGGGTTTTGTTTTTTTTTTTTATTAGCTCAAAAAACTTGATTTTTAAATCTGGCCAGTATTTATGCAAAAATAGTGTATTACATCTGTATCATTATTGTATTATAAATTATAAATATTGAAATACTGAATGCTTTCCATCATAGAACTGCTACTGTATTCTCTAAAGACTGGACTGTAGCACATATTAAATTGATTTAAAAAGTGAGGAAATCTAAAGAAAATGAAGATGAAAATTTATATTGAGGGTTTATTTAGATACACAAACGAGCTTTTGCATATCTCTGAGTCAATTTCTTTACCACAACCATTCAAACCACTGTCTTGCATTTGCCAGCAGCCCAGCTGATGCTCTGGTTTTCTCCAGCATGGAGAACTAGGTTTTATCACTTCCTGCCTGTTTTGAGTTCTCTCCAACTTTTTTCCTTCCAGCAACAATGTTTCTCTGACTATTCTTGATAACAACAGGGAAGGGAAATGGTCTGGAGGAAGAAGAGGCTATCATGGCATTTGAATTTCCCAAGAAATTTCTTCATGCAACATTTTTTAAAGGCTTGTGAACAATCCTTGTAACATCCTGGTTCTTTCCTCCTTACTGATTAGCACATCGATGCTGGTCATTTCCTCTGTCCCCCACTCCCCATTCCCTTTTTATTATGTTACATAATCCCTCTTTCCTACCATTCCTATTTAGCTTTGAAATTAGATCACTTTTGAACATTTCTTCAAGTGTGATTTGTAAGTAAAGAAAATCAAACCTGACACTGATTCTTGTATCATTTCCCTCTTTATCCTCTCTTCTTTGACCTGAATCCTGTCCATTTGAAAATGTCATCTTTAAAATCCACACCAGTTCTTTATCCACTGCTGTACCTCATAACCGAAAAGTCCTCCTGACCCAGGAAGCAACCTTTTGTGTGACACCAGATCAAAAGATTTCTTGAGGATCAGATAAGTTTTATCAATGCCTTTCCTCAACCAGTCTTTCACGGCTCTCCATGAGTCTCCTTAAAAATACCAGTAGATGATCTCTTCTGTACACCTACAGACAGTACCTGCAGTAATAGCCCAAGTCTCTTAGTCTTTTTTCTTCCTTCAGTTTCTGATCTATGATCTTACTCTCTTCCAAATACTAAAATCAATCAAATCCATAGATATGCAATTTTCTGGATCTTGCCTAGACATACTTTTGAGCCACTAGCTGAATTTCCTGTAGTGTGTGATACTGGTACTGTGGAATAAGCCAAAGCATCTTTCCCTTAATGCACAACTGTGTTTCTGAAGGATAACTTACACGTTATCTTGCTGACTGCTATGCTTGTGAAGATAACCTTGAACACGTTAATGAACCATAAACCATTACTTAGCTGACATTACAGAGAGCTTGCAGCTATAGCTTTGAGAGGTGCGGACAGACTTGTTCCCTTCAGTACTGTGTTAATGCTGAAACAAAAATTGACAATTTAAATTCCAACATTATTAATGATTCTACTGATGATCATTTTAGCAGAAGCATCCAGCCAATGCATTTACTCCACAATCCCAAACTGCCTCTCATGCCTTCTCAGGTGCCAAAAGCTCCAACTGTCCCCTACCCAACTGCCAAAGACTTCAGCTTTCCCATGGCAACTCCTACAATGCAGTTCTGCATTCTTGTTACAATACTGAACCAAGTAGGGAGTGAACGTCAGAAAAATAGCATCAATTAAATTGATTTCAGTATCAAAATAAATAATACCAATTGTTTTATTCATTTAGGTACTTAATTGAGTAAACTTTTATATAAATTTAATTTAAACAAATCTGCTATTGAACTGCAGGCTGCTTCACCAGAAGGCTGCAGGACTAAGGACTCTGCCAAATAACTGAAGTCCAGTTTGTTACAGAGTCCATAATCCCAGGAACAGAATTACTGCTTTAAGAAGTTAAACTCTGACATTATATGCCACTTCATTTTTTAATTTTTTTTTTCTTCCACATGAACACTGTTGATGCAGTCCACAGTAAGCTGACAAACATTATGCCACCAGAGCCTTCCCACAAAGGCCACAGAGTCCTTATGATTCACAGCAGCTAGAAATCCGTAGCCTCTCTGTTATCTCCTTAGCCATGCACTCTTCTACAAACAGTGTCTTAAATGTGCCTGCCTGGGGTT
>JANHGN010013617.1:0-22179 GCA_024605025.1 Megaceryle maxima | reverse complement strand
TCCTCTGGACATGCTCCAATATGTCTACATCCTTCTTGTGCTGGGGGCTCCAGAACTGGATGCAGTACTCCAGGTGAGGTCTCACCAAGGCAAAGCAGAAGGGCAGAATCACCTCTCTTGATCTGCTGGCCACAGTTATTTTGATGCAGCCCAGGATGTGAAGGGATTAAAGGGATACAGTGACAATCAGAGCTATTTCCAGGTTTCTTATACGAAGGTGGATGTAAAAAGTATTGATGACTATTTTAAGAGATGAGGGGATGCAGAAAAAGAAGGTTCCATGAATTTTTACTTGCTTTGAGTGTAAGTAGGCTCAAGAACATTTTGGAGATGGGTGGACAAGAAGTTGCCCACTGGTCTCTCTGTGGTCTCACAGACAGCATTACCTGTGAATCAGTTCTTATATTTGTAGCTCAGGCAATTGTCAGTACCTAAATGCATCTATCACAAAGTAGTATCATAAAATTTCTGACTATCCACTACATCACGAATGCAAAGACAATACAGCGTAAGGAAAATCAGCCCATCAACAGAGCAGGGGTGAGGGAAGGGATACCAAGGCATCACAAAAGAAGATATGCGCATTTTAGAAAACTGTTAACACTACACATGCTGTTTTTCTTCATTCTTTTTGCTGCTTGAACACACAACAGCTTTCCTGGGAAGGCTATGCCATGTAAATTGACTAGGAAAATGTCTCTTCAAATCTCATGCTCTACTGCCATGTCTATAGGTTGATGTCTATAAGTCATAGGTTAAGAACATAGATGAAAAATCAAAAAGACTAAAGATCTGAGACGTGGCTTATTTTTGTGTATGGAGATGACATCAGAATCTGATGCGTTGCTAACTGCCAGCGACTCATCACACAGAAGAAGCTTAAAGAAGCTACAGGGAAGCCTCACCCCCTCCTCAGTTTATAGTGTAGGCATGTGCAGAAACTGAACTGAATGTACCTACTTATTTTACACGATTTTGGAAACACAAAGCCAAACAGTTTGTAGTGTGGGCATGTGCAGAAACTGAACTGAATGCACCTACTTATTTTACACAGGCTATTTAAGGAAAGCCATTTTTTTTAATCTAAGCTAATGACATCCTTGAATTTCCTTCTCACCACCAATTCCTGCTACAAGTATATGCCTGGATGGTGTAAAATAATGATGTGACAAACTGGTTAGAATGCTACAGGAAAAGGGGTGGGAAGAGACACTCACAAGAGGAAAGCATTGTGAGTAATACCCATGTTGACTGCTAAAACAGAACAAGAAATATGTACTTGGCTTGACCAGAACTATTTGATTCAGCTCAATCTGAAATCAGAATCTCCTTCACTTTGAGGCCTGCTTAATCTTTTTGAAAACAAGATTTCAAAATGAGCATGTCACTTTGAACTCAACACTTGCTTTACACTGAAATACATAGGGGCAAAACACTTTAACTTTACAGAAAAACCAAACAAATTCACTATGAGGAGAGAACTAATCTACACATGTTTTTCATCTCTTACATAATCTGCATTTCAGAGTGAATTTCCTGTTTGCTCAACAATGGGCTTGTCAAAATCCATGTGTTCCTGGAAAGCAGCATGTACTCACAGCTCAGCCATGGACTGAGATTCAGCTGACATAAGTTTAACTCTCAGTCCTGCTAGTGTCCTTACAGAATGAACTTTACCTGTAATGCCTCACTTTCTTCTTCCACCATCATATTTAGGGCAGAAACTCTCTATTGGTCTCATGTGTTTCTGCCATACAAGCTGCCATAATGTTCACGTTACTGATAATAACTAGATAAATAAGGGTTTGTAGGAAGAGCTAATATCTTTTATTAGACTAGCTGATATAACCAACAAAAGTGAACAAGTTGTGGGGTTAAGGGTCCTTCACTTATGCTAGAGTGTAAATGAACACTAGAGAATATGCTAGAGCACTCCAGTTCCAACCGCATGACTGCTATTGGATACATAAATAGAAACCTTACTACACAAAATGAAGTGCATATTTGAGATGTCCCTGATCACTTCCTCCAGAAACAACAGAAAAAAGGAATAGAATGACATAGAGATTTTTGAAGGAAATAAAAGGTTAATAAAATAAGTGTGAAGAGTCTTCTCCTCTCCCCCCTGCCAAAACCTGTTATATACGTAAAATGAGTCTGCAGTAACAGCTTTCTACAATGCTGAAAATACAAACTGCTGTCAGTCACTCCACCAGTAGTTGCCTGGGGCAACTGCTTTCACAATTATCAGTGGATTCACAAACTTGCTTCAGTCCAGAATGATACAACAGCTGTTTTTTTTCAGTGGACAGGTTGCAAATGAAGGCAAGAATATTTAGATTTTCTCATCAGCAGCATTAAATATATGAGAAGTCCTCTTTATATCAGTCACACCTATCAGGCCAGGCCTTGTGTGTTTGACAGATATATGGCAAAATACATGGATCACAGAAATGAAAACTAGATCTGTCACCATAGTGTTCTAACCAAAGTAGTAACTCCAGGGAGACTAAGATGATGCTGGTACAAGACAGCATGAGTTAAAAGCCTGATGGTACCTTGACAGATTCCTTTGACTTTGCTGATAACCTAGTGTTAAATAAGCTCTTTTCTGTAGGAGTAAAAGGCTTGACTTACAATTTCTGATCTTTAAAAGAACCCATTCAGGAATATGGCCTCTCATATCACAGGTAATAAAACATACTTGGGGTCAATGAGTTCACTATAGGAAACAGCTAAGAGTTTTCATCCAGAAAAGCAAGAACCTGAATCCCAGCAGAGGGTGACATTCCTATGCATTCATCACTGTTTTGCCACAAGTACTTCACAAACTTCATCACTGCCACAGAGCTTTTCTAAATACAGGAAAGCTGAGGTTACACCAAGTTAAATTTAAGGAAATAAACTTCACCAATAGATACTAAATTACTTCAACTACTGCAGTAATCAAGTCCCTTTAAGGTTTACAGTGTTTTTGCTTTTTTTCCCCTTAATTTGCTTTAGTTTTTAAATCTGATTTTATCAAGCCAGTTATTTCTAAATGTCTCATGTTGGGCTTATGGGAGCTTTGAATGAACAGGAGACTTAATAGAGAAAAAAAAAAAACAAAAAAAACAAAAAACAACCACCATAAAAACAAACAAACCAAAACAAACAAACAAACAAAACCCAACAAAAAACACCAACCAAACAACAACAAAACAGTGAAAGCTTTTGCAGTACTTGTTATCTGACCTGTCTGCATAAAACTAAATGTCCAACTAATGACACAGTGCAGTCCCTTAGAGATGACAGAAGCAGTCACTAATTCCATTGTGATTAAAATACTTGGCACATCAAGTTAAGGGACCTTTTTTAGAGGCAAAGCTTTTCTCGGGGGCCTAACTTACTAAAACGTGAAGTCTACTACTGAATGACAATAGACAAAATCCTCAGCTACCTCATGGAAAAGGAATCTAAATGTGTTGTCTTTTTCAAAGCCATCCTTCAGGAGACAGATAGCTTGTGATGCACATAGTGATAGTTAAACCTGTAAAAATCAGTATCAAGTTCCATTAAGCCTGGCCAGCATGTGCTGCTTTACAATTACAGTCACTTCAGAAAATAAAAGATCATTTTAGAACCATAGGGGGGACATTTACATTTACTCATTTACAGCAGTCTCATCTAGAGACCTATCTAGATTCCATTTTCTTGGAAGTCACTCCAAAGTCACGTGAGATCAATGAGAAGGAGAAAAAAAACCAACACAACACTAGGAACTCTGATGTGTGGAAACTTCTACCCAAGATTTGATGAGAGGGATCTGTTTCCAGGAGTCTTGCAGCCCAGACTGACAAGGCTGTTGCCTTCTGGAAGAGCTACAGTCTCTCAGTGCTTCAGCTGCAGTCAGACATAGATCTGGTGAAGAATATAAAACATCAGCCAGTGTGCTCTTTGTCAGCACCACCTTATAGTGGCTTCCATGAATTGGACCAAATGGAGATTCATTAACATCAAAGACTTCCATGTTACCTGGGTTGAGTTTGAGCCATTTCCATTTCTACCTCAAGCTTAGTTATATCCAGACATGTCCTTAATCACACCTATTTCACATAGATTTATCCTCCCCTATTTGGTTTCTGTGTTAAATACCTTTGAATTTTCATCCTAACCAGGCCTCCTCTAGACCCAAAAGTCTAATAGTGTACACTGAGGTACAGGAGTGCAGATTTCATGACACACAATGAAGCATTCAATGCAAACATAGACATTTCCCAGACAAAAGTAAATTTCTGCCTTTCTTATTAATTATATGATGTAAACCTGCATTGAAGACCGATCTGAGAGACTGTAAGCCTCAATCAAGACAGAAGTGATATTTGTCATCCTTCCTCAGACCTGAATCAAGGCCCTGCTGCCAGACATAGACTGACAGGGAGGGCATGTAGAGATGTCTCAGCTGCCACAACTCAACAAAGTAGAGAACTTGGACCTTCTATGAGGGGAAACAATAACTTGGATATTTTTGCAGTTTACAGATATTTCAGACATATTGATCCCACAGGAATGGAAGTGATTACCTGTGCTGCACAGGAATATAGCCAGGAGTAGTAAAATGAAACTAGGACAACCAGCAGTGAGAGGAAAACTTTCCAACTACCACAATCAGAAGTGTCCAAGTTACCCCCGTTCTCAGTCATCAGCCGAGACAGCATTACAGACTATTTAGGAGTTTTTGTTTCAACCCAGTTATGGAAAAACATGTGGCATTGAGAAGGTCTCTTCTTATTTACATCAGCTATAATTTATGCTTACGTGCTGTATTTTACTATTGGGGTAGGTTAATGTGTTTTTCCTCCTAACTACAGTGGGCTACTTCATTAAGCCTCAGTAACCCGACTGTCTTTGCTGCAAGTTCAGACTCTGAAGCTGAGCAAAAGACCTTTAAGGAAAGCACTGGAAGGTTGGCTGCTTGAGACTTTTAAAACTAAATTAGAAAGAGCATCACAAAATGCAAGGTAAGGAGCATTGTACTGGCAAAGAAATGGCGTGGGTGATCTAACAGGTCTTTTCCACCACTAACATACCGTGTCCAGGAACAACCCATTTAATTCCAGGCCAGTCATTTATAATGACAGAGACAGAAGTAGAAGGACATATATTCTACTGAGGAAAACAGTATTTTATTTTGCCAACTGAACTCAGAGGACAGGCAGTGAAAACATTCTTTCATTTTGTACCATTAGCTCAGCCAGGCCTCTGCAATGTAACATTCTGTCACTTTCTGAGGATTAGCTCATTTACAAAAACGTGCTGTTTTACTGAAATTAGCACAGAGAGAATATTGCACTTCTCGAGCTGCTGCAGCATGACTGTTTGTCAGTAGATTTATGTAATGGATTGTTTTCCTGCAATCCAGGATAAGGGAAATACTTAAACAATAACTGCCATGGGGAGTGTGGACAAGGCAATAATTACTTTCCATGGTGTTAATAAACCTCAAGGCTACTGGCCAAAGTATATTTGCACTGAAGGAGATGTCTATGGAGATTACATAGGAAATTTTAAGATAGACAAGGGTCAGGAAGCCCATCTAGGTCTGCTTCCTCTGTTGCATTAACAGGCACCCCCACCCACCCATAACTGTTCTCAGTAAGGGTTTTTAATCAAGCACTCTCTAGTGTTCACTAGTCCCTTCTTTGGTGTCCTCTGCTGAGTGACTTGCTCAGTACACCAACTAGGAGCAGCCATGTTATGGTTGTTATCCTTTTGTTTCTCGCTCAACTTTCAGTTAGCAATTTTTTAGCAGTAAAATTGGAACTTCCACTCCACAGAAAATGCCTCATTTCAGTAAAAATAAGATTATTTAAGAATGATTGAAACACTTCAAACCTGAAGGATTCCTAGAAACTCAAATTCTGCATCTCAACTCAATCATAATTTCCAGAGTGCTCTGCTCCCTGTTCTCTGCCAGCCCTAGTAGGCCACGTTGGGGAAACCCACATCCCTAAAATTCAAGGCTTCTAAGGCTCGTGTGACAGCAGCAAAGAGATAAGGCTTAGCTAGCACTAGAGACCCAAAGCTTTGGAGCAGCAGGTAGCCAAAAAGCAGTCTCAAAGCCTATCAACAACTGTAAGATTCAACAGCACCTCATGCTGGTGTTTGCATAAGTAACACAGACTATGTAACTTTCTGTTTGCAGTGGGACATCTCCAGATGTGCAGCTTTTCACAGCAAACAGTCAAGACACCTCAGATATGATACAGACCTCACCCTTCTCAGAAAGGTTTATCCAAGAGGACGTTCACACTTTGACCACTAGTCTGCAGAACATTTCTGTGGAAACCTACCTTCACAGCTACATTTTCTTTCTTTTGTAGCAGAACAAACCAGGAGTGAATTTACTGATAGTGACACCAGTGCAAGTCTGGAATTAAATAAAAGTCAGGTCCTATACCATTCTTTGAAAGTTATGCCATGCAGTTTGCAGACAGATAAAGCTTTGTCTTCACTGGTAAATTAAAAGTACCTCAGACCAATCTCTGGTACTGAGGCCAACTGGCATGAAACATTGCATCTATGCCATTAAACTCTCCTTGTTTCCAGAACAGGTTGGCTGCATCCAAAACACCTACTGGGAAGAGCCTCTGGGCTGTGCTAACCCCCAGATATGCCAGGGAGTTGTTTGCATAGTGGTTGGTGGCCAAAGACAAAGCTTTTTCTAATAATTTACCCATATAGACAAGCAGGTTCCAGTGGCTGGTCCTATGACCTGGCACCACCTGATTTATTGGGATAGATTGGCCTATCTGTAATCTATCCAGGCCTCACACATGCTAGTATTAAGCAGTAAAACACTACCCGTTGCTCTGTTTGCTCGCATTGCCTGTGAGCAGGGCTTTAAAAGGAAATTGTCAGTGTGTTCTCAGTGTGCTGGGACTGGTTATGCCCATAGAGGTCTCTGAGAAAATGTGCTCCTAATTAAAAAGTTGTGTCAAATAAATAAGTGGTAACCAAAACTGAGAATGGATATCATAAGCTACATTCAACTGGGCCAACTGACTTAGACCTTGTCCCACTACAGAAATTACTAATCTCACAACTATTTATGGGACAGAGGACATCACCCTTGTTCACATGAGTAAGCATGCACTAGCTTACACATGTCACCCCACAGGAGCAAACAGGAATAGTCATTGGAAAGAAACACTCATCAAATCAAGGGCTTTGTGATCTGGTGGCACAGACTCAACTTACCTGAGTAAAGAACACAATGAAATTCCCATTACTTCATCAACTCCAGACTGGCTTTCTCTTTCATCTGAACTGCCCCAGGTAAGGAGGAGCCATCTGTGGTTCTCTTAACTCTGTTGCATTCTGTATTGGACTGCTGCAATGAGTACCTTCATACCAGCTGATAATTGAGCAGAACAAAGCACAGCTGTATCCTTTTCCCAGGACACTCCCTGTCTTCTGCCTTATGCAGAGAATGGAGAGAACACCTGCTGTAGGAGGTAGATCCAGTAACTTTCATCCTTAGAGATTCTTCACTTTCAGATAAACCCATCACTAGAAATTGTCAGACAATAGTTGAGAAAAGCCTTAGGACAAAAAAAAAAAAAATTAAAAAAACATTTAAAAATCTGGCCTTGTAAGTCTAGACTGAGAGAACAGCTCAGGGAAGCATAGAAAGTTTTTTTTATAAGGGCCATAGGAACAGCAAAATAACACATAAACGGAGATTGCATCAAACTCTTTTTACCATTCATTCAGCACTACGGATTTGCACCAGCTAAGAATCAAGCCCGAGGCTTTTTCAAGAACAGATCTTTTCTATGAATACCCAGAAACACTTCTAGAAGGTAAAAAGCAATATATAACATTTTAAAGGTAACTTGACTAAAGCTTAGAGTTCTTTTTCTTACTTTCCTGTCATGAGAAAGTTCCCTATGCACATCCATATAGTCATAATTATTTCTCAATGAGTAAAATAATCTTGGCTTGAAGCCCTGGTGGTTATCAGTACCATGGGAAGTCATCATTGCCTTAAACATATTCTCCACAACAGTTAAGTATTTCCCTTATTTCAGGACTGCAGGAAAACAAGACATATATAAATTGAGTAACTTAAAGCTGGCTGTGACTTCAGAAACATGTTATAGTCTTTTCACCTCCATTTGGCAAAATAAAGTTCCGTTTCCAGACAACCTGGTTCCCAGTGAGACCACAGGATGCTGCACAGAAACAACTCAAATGGATTAGTAGTGGCCTGAAATGACAGACTGGTTTTGCTTTTAGTTTCTTCTGTTCAGCTGGCACAATGATGAGACATTATTTTTCTCAATTAATATCCCATCCTGACACTATTTGCCAGTCTTCGAAGGTCACAAGGCAGTCCTGTGTCAGCCTAACACATTCCCCCCTTCCTCATATTTCTTCTTCCTCCCTGGGGAAATTTATATCCGCCTGTGGCATCTGTCCCTTGTCTTCCTTTTGTGAGTATCAAGCCACAGCATACATTACATTTAGAAATGTTTTCTGGCAATAAATTACCTTTGCAATGTCTTAGAGGCCTTATGCTCTCCTTCACTGACCTCATGGCCCTTACACTCTGGAAACATTTCTCATTATCTGTCTTCACGTCCTGTACTCTTACTTTCATTCTGTAATCTGTCCAGTCATCTTCTTTCCCTGGTGTTTTATACCTTACGGTTGGTTACTCTTTACACATCGTTGTCCGTCTGTACCAATCATTTCAATTGTACACACAGGCTTCTATTCCCCGTGGCATACGCAGCCCAGGTAAGCTCTCTCATCTCACCCATTTCCCTTCTGCCCTTCTTCATTTCAGGCTTCAGTAGCTGAAATTTAAGTAACATCCTCAGTGGCTGCATATTCCCCAAAACTTTAGCAACCTCATCAGCTTCCCTTGCTTGGGCCCTGAAGTTGGTGTTGAGCAATGTGAAGCAATTGTCCAGAATGAGAACCAATATGGGACCCTGGGAGTGCATTCACATCAGTGCTCACCCACACCTGCCATTCACTCATTCACCCCAGCCTTCAAACCTGCCCTCATCAGCCTAGCACTGTAAGCAAAATTCTTTCCTTTGCTGGGTTTTGACACAGAAACATTTTTCCTTCTGGTATTTCCCACTTGCCACTATAAATTGTAACACTACCATGGAACTGAGTTATACAAATGTTAATCCACTCTCCTTTGAAACTTGGAGTTTAAGCTCAGCTCAAGAAGTGAACAAAGCCTCCAAGTGGATTGCATTCTCACCATTCCCAAGGAAAGGTGGACTTTGAAAGGTGAAGTTGATTCAGAGAAAAATCAGGACAAAGAACTTCAATCTCAATATTAATAATGTTTTCCTATGGTACCATTTAAAACTAGTGGGATAATACCATTCCTATTGATTACAAGTAAAACTAATCCAATTCACACATAAAATTAAATAATAAACTTACATTTCTCCAGTTATATTTCCCTGGAGATGTTTACCAGCAGAATAATCTCTTCTGAGTGAAGTAGCCTGCAATTTGCTGTGAACAAAGTTAGTTTCTGTCTGAACCAACATCCTTTCAGCAAACATTGTGAAGCAGGAATTTCATATTGCTCACGTTTCCAAAACCTTACCAAAAAGTGACCTTCCACTGGTTTCACCAACAGGGACAAGCTGTTTGGTCTCCTATCATGCTTAGACTGCTTCACTGCCTGAGGTCACTTTAAACATTGTCCTTTCACAATCACTCTCAGAAAATGTGAATTTGAAGAGAGTTGTGGAATTGGTTAGCTGGCAGGTAGCTAATGTATAACGTATGCACACATTCAGTTCAGATCAAAAAAATATTTTCTAGTGATGTTGTTTTCAATACTTGATCAGCCAAAGACATACCCTTCCTCTTCACCTCCTCATCAAAATGTGACAAATTTGGTCCTGCTAAATACTAGAGACAGCAATCTTTTCTGACTACAGCTGGTGATCAGATTATGCCCTGAAGCATAATGGCTGATAACACTTCTCCCTTTCATCCCAATTACTGGCCTTTCTGCAATGCACCTACTCCACACTTCTGAGAAGCTACTGCAACAGGCAAAAATGTAATAACTTTTAATTGTACTTTGATAGCTAATATGAATATTTTTATATTGATAATTACTGAATAATGACTTATTTTGTAAAAATGAGAGCAATTTTTCAGCAGCACTGACAGGAAAAAAAAATAATTTCTCTGAAATTGCAAAGATTACATTTGTCAGTAAACAAAATGAACCTTTCTTAAGCGTAAAGTTAACATACATGGGTTTAACATACATTAATTGAAATGTCACCAATATCAATAGAAGACACCTTTAGGCATTGAAAACCAAACATTTTCCACTGTTAAAACAACTTAACTTTTAACTTCAAGAAGCAGGGGAAAAAAACTGTAAAAAGAGAAAAATACTACTGGGGAAAAACGCAAAGCAGTTTCAGTTTTAAACTGGATTAGGAAAGAAGGAACAATCAGGCATTAAGTAATGCTGTTGAGGTGTGAAAGCATTTCATTGATAGGAACACAGGAATTATTATACTGTTTCAGACCCAGAATCTAGGAGGTAGAGAAGTACCCTGTCTGCCACACGGGATTAGATCTGAAACTCATCTGGCTTCCAGTAGCTTGAACCAATGAATCTCTAATAGCGGATCAGTGTTCAGCAGATCTCATGTCAGACACAGCATATTTCATCTTAAATCTTTGCCTTCAGCTATTATATAATTTTTAGGAAATTCATTAGCCAAGTAAGAACCTATTCTAATCTTTAATCTCACTGAATTAACGGTCTCAACAACATCCTGTTGCAACAATCACTACTATTTATATGCTTTTTTTCCTGAATGTTTTCCTGTTATTTGTCTCCTTCCTAAGGAAGACAAGTTGAATCTTTTCATTCTCTCCCATGAAACAGTTCTTCCCAATCTTTCATATCATCTTTACTTATCTGAAGAGTAAAAAACACCGAGGAACATTCCTATATTGAGGTGCAGCTCCTTCTTACCTTATGTAGGACTTTTAAAAAATTATATTTCCCTTTTTTGGCTCAAAAAGTAGTCAGGTGGGTGCATATACTTTGCAAGAAAAAGTTATTTAGGAGCAGAGAAGGGTACATAACTAAAGAATTGTTATCTTTGGCTTTTCTCAGTAACGTGGCCTCAGGAATCCCAAGTGGCACAAGTGCAGCTACTGACTGGTGCAAAGTGGCCTGCCACAACCTAGGGATAGTCCCAAGTGCAAGTGAGCAAAGAGGGGATTCTCACAGCCATGGGAAAGTGATACCAGGCCGTTTAATTACAAGCTAATTCTTCTTGTATGTTTTTATTTGCCTTTATTTGCAGTATTTTCATGGCCACTATGCTGCCCAGTCTCACCTAACCCAGCCAAAGTAACACATTGCATGGTTTTGTATCAGCAGCAGACTGTACCAACATGATAATGTTCTTTCCTTTTAACTCTTGACAGTAAAAAACTGTTGATTTGTGGTCTTGTTTCTTGAGAACATCCAATAGGTACCCACTTCTCACACTGAAAATGAGTGGGCTATTCCCTTTTACTTACCCAGTAAGTCACTTACTGCATCATTTACACAGTGGCAGTGTCAGAACACTGATTAGTTCTCACTACACTTCCCCATCCACTCACTACCTGGCATGTCTGATGGCTCTCCCAGCCACACTGCACACTGAAATTACCCCTGGTCAATAGTTTGGTGATAATTTTTGTCTCTTTCTGTGTATGGCCATTCTCAGCCAGCTGAGCTCCAGACCATTAATCTATTCCACACCTGCTTCTCAACAGCCTTCAGTTAATAAAACTCTTGCTTCTGCCCCAGTTCAGCAGGGTGACCTAACAATGTAAAAATGTTTGCTACCAAGGTCAGTCCCCTGAGTCTGCATTTGGCTGATCTTTTAGTAAAGATTTTTATTTATGTAATAGCCTTTTTCCTTATCCTTCTGATCACAGGAACATTGGGAAATCCCCCATTGTCACTTTACTCTCTTATTGTCTCTAGTTCTAAGACATAAGAATTATACTTTAGTCACAACCTTCCAGACCATCCTTCACTGGTTGTCACAAACTACCCACATCTGCTCTCTCTGTCATCCCAGTCATTGAATTTTCTTTCTTATTTACTAAACCTTCACTTTCAGTATAATAAGCAAACACTCAGATCAAACTGCTCTGCTCTAAAGATCACAGACAAGGAATTAAATATTGTATGTTCTTCATTCATCTTTAATATCATTACAAGTCTGTTAAGGGATTTGTATCCATTGAACAAAAAAGCTGGAGTCATTACTGCAGCTGAATTCCGATTGCTAAATGTTTAACAAGGATGCTGACATTACAAAAGCTGAAGTCTCTGATCTCTCCTCTTGAAAGCTATTCAGGTTGGTTGCAGAGGAAAACTATGTCATGGGCACCTGGGCACCTGCATTTTATTGTCTCAGTAACCCCCTCCCCCCCACAGGAAGTGAAGCCATAAGGTCCTGTCCCAGTAACAATGAAGAGAAACTAATGAAGAGCTGGTTTATAGCCTTTTCCCAATCCTGATGTCCTGTCTGTTTCTGGACAGCAAGTATAAAACATGTTTTTCAGTGCTACAGAAGGAAGTACAAGTAATTAGTCCTCACCAGGCAATTCACACATGAGGTTAATCAGGCCCCTTTCTGGTTTTAAAGTAGAGAGGACAAACAGTTAGCAGGCTGAGCTCTCAGTGAGACAAGGAGGTCAGCACGAACATAGGGGGAGGCAAATGGGAGCCTGTGTGCATCAGCAAAAAAGGGATCTGGGTGAAAGCTTTTAGAGAGTCTACCCTGGCCCTTTCTCCTATCCATTACTCTGGCTTTATCAGCTCTGTGCTCTGTGAATAATTGCCAGAGGAGCCTGTTTAACCCGCCAGTCACATGGCTGCGAAAAAGACCTTGCTGGTCCACAGAGAGACTCCCTCAAGGACCCAGAGAAGACACCACACATGGCTCTCTCCATCCCCAGACTCAGCAGCCTTCTGTCCTTCTCTCACTCATGGCAGAGGACTGCACTTTTCCTTGGCTCAGAGTACACATCAGGGACAGACCACATGGGAAACTGTTATTTCTGTGTTCAAAAATATCAAAGTACAGGTATTTCGCTTGGAAGAGATGCAGTTCCCTCCCAAAGTGAGAGATTTTCCTCACCTTAATACACCATGAAAGGTGAATATGCAGTTTTCTTTCTGAAGCACAGATTTTATTCCTTCAGTCTGCATACACAAACATAAGCTAGCTTTGTAATGTCTTAATGCAAAGCAAGGATTTTGTAGTGAGTGGCAGAGGGTCTCATGGTGTTAACCTTTGCTCCAAGGCTTCTGTATGTGTCACAGCACACATGGCTGCACCATGGGTTATGTCCACCTTCCAGTTCACCGTTAGAGAAACTGGACTAGGACCCTACTGGGTTCATTAAACTTCAGTAACTACAATAACATACCAAAATTTATTTTATCTTAACACACCAGCCTCTGAAATTAGGCATACTGACTAACAGAAATGTACTCCTGAATCAGCAACAGCTACAATGCCTATGACTGTCTTTAAACTCTAGCCTCTGTTTCCAAGTTTTCCTGATTGCAGAGCATTACCCCTACACCACCATCTTTTGCTTTCCTTCAAAAGCCACAGAAACTTTGCTTTAAAAACACCTGGCTCTTAATATCAAGGGGTAGTCAGTTGCTGTTTAAGGGTTTGCTCAGATAGAGCAGCTCCTCACCATGATGAACACAGGGTTCACTGCCTATCCCATAAAAAACACAGCAAGACAGCACTTCCTTCTGCAGACTCACAGTATTTTTTTGAGCAAGTAAAAGATTCTTGCTCTGTTTCCACAGGACATTCAAAATGCTCTTCTTTAAATAAGTGTGACTAAGCTTCATTTTGTATCAGGCCTTAATAGGATTTTTTCAGGAATATAATGGTGAGAGTGTACTTATTTTATAACCTCAGCAAGATTTCCTTATCACTGATATATTTCCCTCAACAGTATTTTTTCACACTGACTTCTGTCACTCTCAGTCTGAACACTCAGTTGTAAAATTTGTGTACATATTCTGTAATTGTATACGCATGATCCTTTCAAATTTCTCAGCAGGAAATACAGTCCACATGATTCCAAGGCTGATGTACACAGTCCCACTAAGCAGGGGAAGAAAACATAACCTCAAACTTTTCTATATTCTAAATGCAAGCTGTTTCCTCTCCCTCTTTCAGGCACTGCTCACATAATATCAGACTTTTTCTCTCAAATTCTTTAGTCATTCTGAAGAGTATTTTCAACTATTCCTTTTGACTTCGGTGTTACCGAAGACAAGGTAAAGGGTTTGTCAGTCAGGATCAGATCGCAAGGTCAGGGCCTCAGATTATAAAATCTTCCTTGCCTGGCATACCATTGTAAAGTACTGTGCACACTTACCATAGTCTGAGGTGGACTGACAATGTAACAGCAGCCATGGTGGCAGAAATGTTCATAGTGCTTTTCAACAGTATAACAGGCAAGGATGATTTTCAATCTGTGGAATTTACCCTGCAATCCACTCCCCACAAATAGACCTTAACACGCCTGTACAAGGTATCACTAAAGTCAACGGGGCTCTAAACAGATGCAGAATATTTCCTTAGTGATACAGATTGAAAGACTGTGGTTTTACAGATAAAACTTGACAAAGCCAGTTCAGTCCTATGAGAGTGCCTTCTGGTCCTAGAGCTAGGTGACTTTACAAGTGAGATGGACGTAAGGATTTTGAAAGTGACAATAGACAAAAATTGGAAGGTTAAATGGTTGGTCTTCTCCAGAAATTATTTGTGGTTTTGCCCACAATGTTAAACACTCGCACTTCTCTGCTTTTTACCTCATTCCTTAGACAGGAGCTCACACAGACACCCCAGATCTGATCCTTTATCTGCTGTACAGCAGTGTGATGCTGATTACTGCACTCATCCTTTAAATTCCAGTCCAGTGAAGAGTTTGTGCTGTTAGTTTAAGCATGTGAATCCATGCCATTGCCATTATTAAGTCTGCCTGAGTGTCTGCAGTTACACACACACTTAGGGTGTTTTCCTGGATGAGTGCTCTTTTTTTTTTCTGGAAGGTAGAGATGATGCAGGCCTGTTAATGCCAACCAGAACAGGCCTAGCTCTCATTTGTCTCACTTTTATAACTTTGAAACTCTTCCTTCACTTTGGTAATAATGTAAAGTATCAACTAAAAATTGCAATGCATGCATTTCATTTGAGTTTTATTGCCTTAACAGACAGCATTAGATTACAAAAGAGGACATTTTTCTTCTCAGTTTTAGCTTATTCTTATGATTTATGATTAGATACAGCAAGAGTTCATAAACTTCCCTGACCTGCTGACAGTTTTTACAGGCTCCTTGATTTATTTCCATCTCAAACTTAACAGCTTTCATGTGACTGATATTCCTAGAGTCCTGGCATGGCTGCAGCACAGCCTGTGAGAGCTCCTCTAATCTCCATGTTACTAATTTAAATGAAGTCTTGGTCTGTTGTTTAAAAAAGACATTCGTCATCTTGCGGAGGTTTACAGATCCTCTTGTAATGTAATGTCAGACACTTCTGAGATATGAGTTTTATAAAGCCTCCTGATATTGAGTGTTGTAAGACACACCAAGGTCACTTCAATATGCCAAAGAAAAAAAACATTTGCAAAACAAGAGAAGAGGAATTCCTAAGAAACTGCATTGTACCGAGGACATTTAGAAATGATTTATACCATCTGTGAGTACATTTCAAAGATAAATCTGGTATTGGGGAGAAAAGAGGGGGGAGGATAAATTTGAATCCAGAAAAATCCACAGACATCCAGCCAACAGCTATGAGTTCCTGATAAAAAACAACTCACAGAGCAATATTCTCACAGTCATAGAGGTTGCAGCATCAACAGTTTCCCAGTGTGCTCCAAAGCTACTGTGCTAACTAAGGCTGCTCTTTCAGCAAAGATGCAGCTGGCATTCTGTTTTCATTGTACACTTTCCAAACAACAACAACAAAAAAGATACATTTTGTAATAACAAAGACCAAACTAGTAAGGGAGAGAAAAAGGAAAGAGAGCGAGATAAGAAAAGTGGGTGTCTCTCTAACCTAATATACTGTCTAGCTGAAGACAGGAACATACTGGTTTTTTTGTCTTGAGAACATTTAGAAACTGGAAAAAGGTAAGTGGCATGAAGGTGTATGAAGGTGGAAGGAACCTAACTGGAAAATATCAGGTAGGTTTTCTTTGATACTGATGGGTACAGCAGAGAGAAAATAACACCCGTAAATATTCGTGGAGCTTTGGAGGTTCTCCAGTGAATATGCTTAGGCATTTGAGGTCAACTGTGATCAAGCCTTAGTCTGACAGAAAATTGCTTTTGTAATATTTGTAGATCAGATAAGAAATGACAAGCAACAGTAGGTTATGACACACTGGAGATATAAATACAGGTTGCCCAGATCATATGATTGATTGAACACTTTTATTTTTGCTGAAGAAATTTAGCTAGTGTTGCTGGCAACACAGAACACTAAATAAACGTTACATACAGTAGCTTGTCAGAATTTATAAAAGAGCAATCGACATTTGCTTTACTGTCAAAACATCAGCCTACGAGTTTCCTCTCTTTGGAAGGAGAATCTGGGAAATAAAAGAGTGCTATACAGCATAATACCTTCAAAGCATAAATGCCATGGTTAAGTCTGAACCAGAAATGATAGCTGCTCTCTTGCAATGAGCTCCGCATGTCCTCAAACAAAACAATGTGCTTGTGAGTCTCATTGCAGCAAACCACCAGAAGCAGTTGCTGTACAACACAGAATAGAGACAAATGTGGATTAATCACAGAACTTCCTATTCTGCAGTCCAAACACAGATACTTTCACTGCAGATAGATGTGGAAAAAATGATATCTCCAGGGATGTACAGTGCCTGCAACTATTTTGTAGCAAAGTGGATTATTAAGAACTGAATGAGACTTTATGCCTAATGTAAGAGTTTGCACACATGTAGGAATTAAAAGTCCATAGATCTCATTCACAATTACACCGAAGAACCTCAGATTTCTTTTCACTGTCCAAGCAACATTAAAGAGTCACATTGCACATGAAATAAAAACTCACAGCATTTATCTTTCTAGGATTACATGGTGTTTTCAGTGTAAAAATCACATCCTCTGTTGGGCAAAGGTTTGTTTTACAGACCAGATCCATTGGATCAAAACAAAGACTACAGTAAATTAGCTTTGTGGAGCCATGCTGATTTTCCCTTGCTGAGCTGTATCTCAAGAACCACCTTTCAGCCATTTGTGTAGGAGGAAAAGTTTGTTAATAGTATTACCCTGGGAAATGGCTATTATTCTACAGTGAATAAAAAAAGAATAAAAGCCCAGCATCCTATGAGCATCCCATATTCTCACCCTGATAAGGGCACAGAACATGTCTGCAAGGACAGATCAATTGTCAGCAAAACTACTTCCCTGCTGAATTTAAACACATTGCTCATTCTTAATTAACATTCTGCTAAAGAATTATTTTTCTATCTATGTCTATCTGTCCTTTCTTACAAGGATCTCTTACAAGGAAACCCCAATCTCTCCTTGAGTGGTAAACTCACCTGCACCAAGCTTCTGGAGAACAGGGAGTTCAGTGGGTCTCTAGCATCCATTAACAAGACTTGTAAACCCACCAAAGATTTATCTGCACCGACATCCCTTTCCTCACTTCTTCCCAAAGGCTAGCCAGGGGACAACAGGCCTGGGCAACTGGTCAAGGACAATCATTTTTTCATTCCTTGTTTCATTTCTAACCTTATCTCACATTAACCTACTTCTGCCTGTTTTGAAATGGGCAATATCTGCATTTTTAGACATGTAAAGCAAACACTTTCTCTGGCTGAAGGGGTATCCATGCCCTCCTATAGAAAGATCTGAGGTTGTAAAATCAGTAGCATAGTCTACTACCTCTGTGTCAGCCCTCCTTTTTATGTTTTTCATTCCTTCTTAGAGAAAAAGCCTTGAAAATAACCTAGCATTTTATTGAGAAGACATGTTAATGTCTCTCTTTTAACTGTAGAAATATCAACACTCACAAACTCAATCACAAGTTTTAACAGAAGCTTTTCCTCCTGCTATTTCCACTGGCTCCAAGGTAAAAAAAAAGGTACGTTTGAAGCACATTCCAGGCCAGGCAGTGTTACAACAACTCGAGACAAATTCTTCCAAACACACTGAGTCATGTTATGAACAACTTCCACATATTTCAGTAAGGCAGAATGCATCTATCTCTGAGGCAGCCCATAACATGCATCTGCCTCTGAGGCAGCCCATAACTTCATTCACCTCCTTGCCTTACTGGATGCGATATACATGTGTCAGTCTTTGTGCAGTCTCTCCTATCATGGTTAAGAATTGGTACCTGTCTCCCAAATTTCATATCCTTCTAATAGGAAAGGTCAACAGAGTGGTAGTAAGAGGCAAAGCATGAAATAGAGCTGAGAATGTAACAAAGGAGGGAGAGGAGAGAAAAGCAATAATTTCAATAACATACACTAAATACCCAGATGTTAATAAAAAAATCCTCGATGGCTACTTGACATGGTCTCACAGAAGGAAATCTTGAAATAAATAAAGATCTCTATTGTACAGCATCTTCCTTTGTAACTCAATTGTATCCTTTATACCAGCCTTTCATCTTCCCCACAGCTAACTCAGGGTATATTTAAAATAAAAATAGAAGTTGGATTTGTTACAATTTGTTGAGACTGCAGATTTCCAATTAAAGGTGGTGGTTTTCCTTCTCTCTGTACAGTTTTTACTTGGCTATGGAATGTAATCTAACTGACCCTTTAGAATAGCCTTAAAATAAATCAGAAACACTGGTCTCCTTGAGAACCCATGAAGGATGAAAGAGGAGAGTTTCTGCTTTGTTGTCTAAGGTTTACTCAGTAAAAGGTAGAGAATGTAAGACTTCAGTAGTTGTATACTGATTGTATGGCTTTATTTCCTAGAACAAAGACACTGTTCCTTCAAAGAACACTACAAGTAGCACAGGAAAATCATTTTAATATTTGACATCCATAATTTTTAACACTGTGGCTGGATTTTGTACAAGTGAAGAAATTTATCCATGTCAATTAAATAATTCATTGCATAGTTCAAAAGACCCTGATAAGAGTTATGCCACAAACCATACTGGTTTTCCTGCTTCAGTTACAAATATGTAGTTAAAGCACATGACAGGGTTTCAGGGCTGGGTTCCACTTCCCGCTCTGTGATGGGTTATTGGGGCAATTTCCTTCATCTCAGCCTTCCTGGGCCACATCCTTTGCTGGTGTAAATTGGCAGAGGTCCACAACTGGAGAAGCACTCTGCCGATTTACACCAGCTGTGAATTTGACCTCTTGACCAAGAAAAAAACTGGGATGGAAATGTATTTTTTGTGTCAGAAAAGTTACTTGTTGATTTTGATTGAGGCATTTAAGAAGTTTAGGTCTTTTTAACAAACAAGAACAATATTTAACATCAAAGATAGGCATTCAAAGAGGATGCAGTTGAGTATTTTAGAGCCTTTAGAATGACTAAATTTTGTACTACATTCAACTGATGAACAACACACAGAAACACAATCCAGGAACAGGATACCCAAATACACTGTAGAATTTTATTTCCATTTTCTTCCCTATCTTTGATTGAATATTTTCACTTTTTAAGACCAGCAGAAACAAAAATGCCTAGATCAGCTCTGAAAATAATATCTTGCTACATTTGCTATGGCTGTTCCTATACATCAAATGTTTTAACTAACATGGGGAAATTGGCTATTTCTTACTGATCGGGTTATAGTATGAGTAACTGAACTTCAAAGATGCCGGGCCAAATTGAATAGCAAACATCAAAAGCTTTTGACTCGTGCTGAGTAAACTTTGTATTCTGACATGCAAGTTCTTATCTGTTCTGTTCCAGACTTGAGAGAGAGAGGGGCTGAATCTAACCAAATCACATTGTTTTTCCTTACAGCTGCCAACTTGGAAAAATATCAGGGCACAAAGGAACTATTAAAAACAAAACAAAAAAACCAAACAAACAAAAAAAAGACAAAAAAAAAAAAAAGACATGTTTTTGTTAGTTCCTAAGCAACACAATATTGCCAAGATGGTGGCTCCTATGAAAATTAGAAAATATTAGTTACACATCACACTGTTATTTATTTATACTGCTCTGTGAAGCACTTTTTTTTCCCCTACTTGCAAACTGACAGATATTATGGAAAATCTGTTCTTCTGAGCAGGGTGTTTACACCACAACTGTTATGTATGTTTTGTCAGCAGCTTATTCCATTTGTTAATTCCCATTTCTATTTTAACATTTATTTTTCTAGTTACTGAGTGGAAAAAAAACCAAAACAAAGCAAAAAAACAACAGAGAATGAGAGAGGGGGAAAGAGAAGAGGAGGAAGGGAAGAGGAGAGAAAGAGAAGAAAGAAAGAGAGCAAGCAAGAAAAAAAGAAAATAAAGGAAGAAAAGGAAATAAGAGAAGAAATTTAAAACTTTACATCCACCAAACTTAATCCTGTTGTTGAGATTGTCAGTCATTTAAGAAAATTGGAAATTCTATTCCATTACTATTAATTACACAAATTTAATAACTTTTTTTATACCTTAGCCTGCTTATTCATAGCACTCTAGGGCAATGTGAGACACAGGAAACAAGTGTGTTTCACTCCACCTTCTTCATTATTCAGCCACAATGCATTTACCACATGGATCCTCCTACTGATGACAAAGCCTTGATTACATTGATGATGTTCCATGCTAGTGAAGGATGGAAATTACAGTAAGGGGACAGGGAAGTTTAATAGCTCCTGGGAAATGTAATTGAAACATCTGCCTTGGAATCAAACAGCCAGCCCTTACATTTTGTAGAGTTTACTCAAGAATTCAGCCTCTGAACATAGAAATTCTGACTGCTGACCTTAGAAGATGGAAGTCACATCATACATCATTTCAGCATTTTGATGTAAAGCTTTAAAACATAGTTGCAAATGAATGGATAGTAACAATAGTGGCAATTTCTGACTGCCACAGAGCTCTTTGTTTCCACAAATACTCTATGTTAATTGTAGTATGCACAGTCTTTCCATTACAACTGAAAGGCAACCTATTAGAGATAGAACAGAAAATATACACTTCTTTTATTAAAAAGTTTTCATTTCACAGTTCACAGTCTACCCTATTGAACTCCCACCTTTGAAACAGGCTGAGGAGTAACTACTCCAAGGATAAATTCCAACACAAGCACAGGAATCAGAGCATATGTGACTACAACCACATCCAAATATGTTTCTACTGCACTTGTTATAATGAGTTGGGTAAACGTGGAAAGAGGCCTTCCAGGAGCTAAAATCACCATTAGTGCAGCCCAATGTATAACACAAGGCTATAGGTTTTTCAAGGAAAGCAGCATACAGAGTCAGACCCGTTCCAAGACATGCTTTAAGGACTTGACAGAAAACCTCCAGCAGTACTCATGGCACACAGTGAAAAATGTGGAGCTCTGTGTGGAGCTCAGACAGCACTGCACAGCAGTGACAGATGATGGGAATCAGAAAGGAACAGTGCCACCACTGAAGTCACCATGGGGACTGTGGCCTTTTGGACTGATACAGCTACTGTGCTAAGAGAGAAGGGCCATATTTTGACCTTCCTTCTCATTCATTGGCAGGGAAGAAATTCTGTCTGCATCATGGTATGAGCAGCATCCCTTGGAATGGTCTTGTCTTCTGTTCACCAGAAATGTTTAAAAACATGGCTTTGAAAGTGCATACATCTGAGGAAGGATGTAAGAGCAAACAGCTCATCCATAATCAGGGTTTGACATAAGGAGATATGTTGCTGTCTTTTTCAGCTTACTGTAAATTCACTTCAAATTCACTCCTGTCTTGTTCTTGATGTCCTGCAATGGGATGATTGAATCAACTGAATCACAGAATTTCTCCAAGATCATCAAGTCCAACCTATGACCCAACACCATGACATCAGCTAGACCATATCACTAAGCGCCACATCCAATCTTTCCTTAAACACCTCCAGGGATGGCGACTCCACCACCTCCCTGGGCAGTCCATT
>JANHGN010013616.1:39175-52534 GCA_024605025.1 Megaceryle maxima | reverse complement strand
TGCAGGGGAGGTTGCCCGGGGCTCTGAGCACCCTGCTCTGGTTGCAGATGGCCCTGCTCATTGTAGGGGGGTTGGACCAGATGACCTTGGAAGTTCCCTTCCAACCCAAACCAGTCTCTGATTCTATGAATTTCAGCTTTTAATCCTCTGCATTCTCCCTGTTTAGCACTCACACATAAACAACTATTCTCTTTGGACCATTGCCCATAGTATACAGAAGACTTAAAACTCACACACATACTACATAAAATATGCATGGAGAGATACAGAGACACACACACGTTTACATACACACATATACACACAGCTACACCTCCCTGAGCACAACAGGTTGTTTTTTTTTTTTTTTTATTTAAAGCTACATTTTGGGTCTTAAGAACTTGAACCAGTAACACACTTGCCAGCCTCCAACTCTTCCTACAATGAGCTATGCTCAAGCAGTTTTAAAACAGCTTTCCTGGAGTGGTTCCACACTCAAACTTCTTTAGCACTCAGAAACAATCCCCTCCCTTTAATGGGATGTTTTAGCCTTCTGACTTTTACAGCTGAAGGTTCTGTGATGTGATTTAATCACCGACTGAGAGAAGAAGGCTAAAAGCTTTACCATAAGCAGCCTGTGCTGTCAGCTCCCCAGATGGAGTCACAAGCTATTGCCATATTGCTCAGAGAGAAACTCTTAACGAGGCAAAAGAGGAACCCAACCGCTTCTCAACTCCTTGGTGTTGTATTTTTTCCCCCCTTTAACATCAGTATGCAGCATTCAGCCCCCGATGAAATAATAGCTTAAGATTAGTCTCTTCTCAGTTCCTCTCTCTCTCTCTATTTGCACACACATACACTTATCTCTGGAATCATAATTGCAGAGATAGCGACGCAGCAGGAGATGCGCAGCAGCCGACGTGTAAAATGGTAAAGGAAGGCAAGATTCTGCCAATTCTATGTATTCACTGATGTATATGTACAGTTTTTTTTGGTATCACAAACCCACATTACTGGAGATAGGCTCTGCCTAAGTAGCTACAGCTCAGCTTATCTTTAAAAGCCAAGTGTACGATTTGACAGAGCTGCAGTTTTCAGTAGGAGCATTAAATAGAAGTAAAAATGGGAAGAAACAGGACACAAAATGATGAAACAGGAGAAAACAGAATGACAATTTAAAGTTAACTTGCTGGTCGGTGACTATGGATAAAAATGAAATAGAAGGGAAGAAAGAAAGGGTTTGGTGAAGAGATGGAGGTAGCGGTGCCTTTGTCTTTCCCAACAGATCCATCACCTGAGGTATCCCTGAATTTGCCCCCAGGCAGCACTGTACAATAATATGAATGGGAGAAAGAAACAACCCATTAATCATTGAAAGCCTCCATCTACCACTGAGACCAAAACACAGTCCTCCAGCACAGTGGGTGTTAAACCAACGGGGATAATAAAGGGCCATGATGTTGGACTTGTGAGGAGAGGGGCTGAGAAGACAGAATACAGACTATATCAAAGCGAGAGCAGAACAGGGATGTGAGAAGCAAATTCTCAACTTCTCCGACCCCTGCCAAAGTGCTTAATGCTATTTGGCAAAACTAGCTGAAAATTGAAGACTTGCATAGCTCAAGGATGCTCTGATAAAATAAAACCACTGCAAAAGTTTACAACCCGACTAAGGAAATCAGCTGAAATCATGAATCCTGGAGCTATGGCCAAACTCTGCCATTTCCTAAGAAAAAATTTTGGATTTGGTTTGAGGTTTGGAATAAAGCAACAGAAAACCTTCTGAGTTCCTTTACACCTTTAATTCATCCCTATTTTAGGATCACAGGAGGGTATAGTGAAAGGTAAAGGATTTATAGCTCAACAGAAGATGCGTTCAACATTAAAGAGGCGCTGACACTTGATCTCAATCCAAAAAAAGATCCTCATCACTCTTCGGATTACAACGCCTCGTGTTGACAATAGAGTAGTGTCTGAATAAAGTCAAGAAAAGTTAATGAAAAGCTAATAACGTCCCTCGTATTTTGCACCTCTTGCTGCTTTCTTCTTTCACTTCCTTCTTTTTCTATGACCCCAAAGAACCGAGGACCCAAAAATTAAGTTAATGAGAAAAGAGGATGATTGAAGTCATGCAAGAAAAGGCACAAAAAAACCCCCAAACAAACAAACACTGTTTTCCTGCATTATTCCATCCTCTGATCAAGAAGTGGTCATATGATTAATTCTTCCTTGCTGATGAGAGCTGAGATACATCAGGAAAAATGAAAATATCTTCTCGGAACCTGGCTTAGTTTCAAATCTGATTTGAAAGACTATTTGACAAAGATGGAAAGAGAAAGACTGCAGCACATGCCTGCTTTTGGGAGACTCAAACTCTACTCCTCCTCCAGGGTTCCTACACATGGTGAAGCAAAAGCAGTAGCACCAAGACCAGCCCTTCAAACTGGAAATCACGACAAGTCTGCCTGATGACTGAAGACAACGATCTTTAGAAAACTACTTTGATAGTTTGTTGTGATCCCTTAGACTGCTCTTTTTCACCAAAACTGCTCTTACACCAGAGCCCAAGCAAGCAGGACTGGGACATTAGGAGATGTGTTTCCGGGAGGTGCCAGTTTGCACAGGGAAAAACAAGCCTTGGAAATAGAAAATAATGGGAAACTCAAAAACTATGCACTTAAATCCAGCTGGGATTGTGGTTTGTTATCACAATTCATGGCTCTGGCTAAGCCAGCTACATCCCAAGTTTAACTACACTCCTCTCTAATTACTGCAGTGCCTCTAATTTCAACCTTTCGTCAAGATACAAAACACAGGGAAACAACAAAAATAAATACCAATAAATATTATCTCAATAAAGAGAAAACCTGTTTATGGCTTGGAAGGACTCTCTAGCAGTACTTCCTTCTCACTGCTGACTCCAGTGATGGGTCCACTCATTCACCCATGTTCCATTATCAGCCCACTTCTGAAGGTAGCTGATCTACAAGTATTAAAGCTGCCTTTGTGCACATATGGACCCTGTTACCATTTGAAATTTAAGAAGCACCTTAACAAGGTTGAATAGAAATGCCTGTACTATTCCCAGCAGTATTCCCTCCCCTCATTCTACCCCACCACCAAACTTAGCAATCGTATGGAGTGGTCTGGTTTTAACCACCAGATCAACAGAGAAGACCACTGTAAACAAATCCCAGTGGCAGTGTTTAAGCTGCCTCATTATACTCAAGGAGTTCCACCAACTGCACAGCTTGCATTTCACTATGAAAGATGCTTAGATAGTACATGGTTTCCCTGGACAGATCCAGCAAGGGCTACAGAACATAATTATAGATAAACCCGTGTTACCTTTGGCTGAGGAAAGTCCTCCTGAACTTCTACAGAGATGCAGAAAAGATGTCTATTACCCAAAGAGGGTTTCTTCAGCAGATAAAGGCTTTAATGAAGACCAAACCATCATGCATTCAACAAAGCAGAAGGAAAAAAAGAAGGAGTGTAGTGATAGGAGGAGGAATAAAGGGTTTAAACTGAAAAAGGGTAGATTTAGATTAGATGTAAGGAAGAAGTTCTTTATTCTGAGGTTGGTGAGATGCTAGAACAGGTTGCCCAGAGAAGCTGTGGATGCTCCATCACCGGGAGTGTTCAAGACCAGGTTGGATGGGGCTCTGAGCAACCTGCTCTAGTGGAGGTGTCCCTGCCCACGGCAGGGGAGTTGGAACCAGATGATCTTTAAGGTCCCTGCTGTTCCAAACCATTCTATGATTCTACTTGTAACACTTAGGTAGTAGTTATCTGCTTTCCAAACTGTCTTATGAATTAATGGCTATTAGAAAAACTAATGAATGGATAAAACCCTGAGAATGATCCCATACAGCACAGGTTCTAAGCACTGCCCAGAAACAAAACACAAGCAAAGACAGAAGCACGGAAGACCCAGCTCCTCCCCTTGCACCCAGTACCGCTCATTTTGAGACCAGTTCCTGAGAGCAAAATACAGGACTAATATTTCTTGAGCTATTTCACACTTTAAGGTGGTGTGGTTTGTGGTGTGGTTTTGTTTTGTTTTTTTAATTATTTTTTCAAATAAAGCTCCAAGTGGATGTTGACAAAAGAGCACACAAGGATGAGTGGTTGTGGAACAGTCCTCAGAAAATCAAATTGAAGCTGCTGGTTTTGTTATTTAGATTTAAGAAAAAAAAAAATACCCCACACATAGAGGATTGTGCATTTGAGCTATTGAGAAACCAGAGACAAAACGTAAAACTCAGCAGCATCGAGTAGACTATTAAAAAATATCAATTTATAGACAGGGACGTTAAATGTTTTGTATTTAAGCTTTTTGCTTGTACAGTGAAAATGGCAACTGGATATAAATTTCACGCCCTCAAAAAAAGCAGAAGCTCGTAGCCCTAAAAAACCAAAATTATAATGCAACTTTGGAATGGAAATTTAAACTCCAAAGGTAATTTTCCATTGACAGCGCTCACTGATGCATGAATTATACTCTCAGGGATGCGTAAATAGGATTTGTTTGATTGCTTTATCATCCCTCCATTATATCAAATCTTCTAAAGCAGTGGGAGACATCACAGGGCTGTTTGTAGATGCCTTGTTTGAAGACACGGTGGGGGCAAAATTGTATCACTCCTATTGAGGAACGGGGCCTGACCATGAAATCATAATTAATGCCATAACAATCCACTTATAAGTCTCTGAAGCAGCCAGGATGGGGAGAAACGAGAAGCAAAATATTGTTAGCATGTTATTAAATTAAATAAAAAAAAAGTCTGACATGACAGGAACCATATTACAAGCTAATAAGGGATTAGATGAAGCAATTACAGCAAAAGGTTGTGGGGTTTTTTTTTTCCTCTCGATGATGCAAAAAGACACAAATGTTGTCGACATCATTGCTTTGAAGCCACAATTCCAAATTTTCTTGACTAGCACGACCCCTGCCAGCAGCTGTGGTTCACAAGAGAGTGTCTCATGCTTAGAAATCCCACCGGGTGAATTATCCTGCTCTGAGCCCTAAAATTCCTAGGAGAGACTTTGCAGTTCAGCACCTTACAGATCCAGATATGATTTCCACGTCATGGCTGAATCACAAGGAAGTGGTCAATGTGGGAAAGAAGGGTTGGCAAACCAGGAGAGGAGAACACTTTGCAGCTCTGCTGAAGTTATAGAAGATAAGAAACTCAACCTAAATCCACCGTAAATAGTGGACTTGCAACAACAGGCTTCATTTTAAAGCCAAGACTTCCAAATACAGTGGGTAGCTGAGCAATGGGCCAACACATCAATGACTGGGTGACCAATCTAGAAACCATGATGACGATTACGATCTTCAGACTCTGGGATGCAGTTGCCCAGAGAGGTGGTTGATGTCCCATCCCCTCAACCATTCCAGGTGAGGTTGTCCAGGGCTCTGAGCAACCTGCTCTAGTTGAAGATGTCCCTGTTGACTGCAGGGGGGCTAGACTAGATGACCCTGAAAGGTCCTATCCCACCCAAACTATCCTGTTCTATACTTTTGCTCAATTTTGATGTTAATGAGCTATTCTGGTACTTAGGTCCTTGGTCATGCCTGCCCAGCTGATGGGTAGAAGACTGCCTCAGCAGCATGGCTTCCAAAATCAAATGGTGCCTCCTGCTCTACTGGCAAAGGCAGCAGACATTGCTGGGAACTGGGATTTTCTGAATTATATAAAAGCCTGCATGAGTGACAACAGTTACCTCCTTCTAAGAGCTTGACCCACACCTCTGGGGGTTTGAGCAACTTGGTCTAAGTGGAAGGTGTCCCTACCCATGGCAGAGGGGGTTGGAACCAGATTATATTTAAGATGCCTTCCAACCCAAACCATTCTATGTTCTTCTAAGATAATGACTACCCAATGGTGGTGGAGGAGAGGAGCATCAGTGGGGGAGACCTGCAGTCAGCTTGAATGTTATAAAGCTCCCCGACAAGTAATCTTCAAGGAAGTCCTGAAGATGGAAGGAAATGGGAAATGCTCCTCTGCGTTACCAGGAAATCACACCCCTTTCACTTTGTTGCATTACCCATGCATACTAAACACGGAGAGCATGGAAGAAGTCATAGTCCTGCTTCACAGGCTGCCCAGGGCAGTGGTGGAGCCCCCATCCCTGGAGGGGTTTCCAAGCTGTAGTGCCGAGGGACATGGTTTAGTGGTGCCCTGGCAGTGCTGGGTTAACGACTGCACTTGATGATCCCCAAGGTCTTTTCCAACTAGAACGATTCTGTGATTCCAGGATTCATGGCATGTGGGGAGAGGGGAAAGGCCATGCTAACTGTCAAACTACCACCTCATATACTCATAGTTAATTCTGGCAACCGATTTCAATTAGGGCAAGGAGGGGGGAGGAGGTTCTTCTGTCCTTCACGTTACTAGACATGTATTAGGGATGACAGCCTATGATTGCTGAAGACAGCATCTAATTAACTGTCATTATAAAACACATGTCAAAGCCTGGGGCCTGTGCTGGATCCGCTGTCTAATTTAGCTCCAGAATATTAAAAATCCCCTTGAAACAAGCTGGTGAATGAATTTTGTTGTCTTATTAAACATTCCCTACCCACCCCCCCAATCCTAAACCCTCCTTCCTCTTTGGCACTCACTGTTTGGAATAAACGATGGATTCAAACTGTTTCTTTTCTTCCTCCTTACTGCAGAGAAGGATTAGAGCACAAATATGACATGAAAGTGGAAGCTGTCTGCAGAGCTATCAGATGACTAATGTAACAATTACATCTCAACAACTACGACAATTACTTGTGGAACTTATTTTTTTCTGTAGCACACGGTGCGGCTGAACCTTAGTTCTCTCCTTTTTTTTTTGTTAATTAATTAGAGCAAGCATAAATGAATCCATCTCTGTTTCTGCAAGCATTATGTGCATGGGGAAGCACAGTGGAGGAGCTGGATGGAAACATCTTCATTAAATTCCTGGTGACATCAACCCCTTTGCTGCACAAAGTCACCCAACGTAAGACAGCTGTCACTACAGCAGTAGGTGTGAATTTAGTGGGGTAAAAGGGAAGGGAAACTGGCCAGCTAAGGGGATTTTAATCCTTCCTTTAGCACAATTTGACACAAGTAGTTTATTGTGGATTGACATGTAAGCAACCTGCCATCCCTACCCAATTTTGGAGAAAATGCCAAGAATCACAGAATTGTTTTGGTTGTAAAAGACCTTTAAGATCATCGAGTCCAACCATTAAGAACTCAATGACCCTAGTGATGGAGCACATATTCATGTGACCTCATGAAAAGTCATGCTTTAAGAGCAGCCAAACTTAATTTGGAATTAATTTGGGGATAAACCTATTCACAAACAGCATTTCTTGATTCAACTGGGAGGTGATGCTGGATTTTTCATGGTTTGATTTTGATGTTGGAGGCCACCTTAGTGTTAACAGCACAACCTGCTTGGAGAAACACAGGCATTTCTGGAGTGTATGGAATATTACTACCAGAATCCAAATAAATTACATATTCTGGAATGGTATTCTAGCCACTTAAGTTTTTTAGAGAAACCACACATTTTCCCTGAAGGTCTTACAGTGTAGACCTTCCTTTTCCAGTCACAGATTACAGCCACCAGAAGAAAACAAAGAGCTGATGATTCCCAGTAACAATGGCTAAATACTTAGGAAATGACCTTTACTGTGTGGGCAGTCCAAGTTTGGAATAATATACTCCTAACTCCTCTAATCCATGAATATGTCTCAATTTAGCCTTTTTTCTCTTTCCCAGAGATAAAAATTGACCGATGAGAACATTCTTGTTGGAGGATGTTACAATAATGTAAAGAAGAAGGAAGAAGGAGGAAGGAGGAGGAAGGAGGAGGAAGGAGGAGGAAGAAGAAGGAAGAAGAAGGAAGAAGAAGGAAGAAGAAGGAAGGAGGAAGAAGGAGGAAGGAGGAAGGAGGAGGAAGAAGGAGGAAGAAGGAGGAAGAAGGAGGAAGAAGGAGGAAGAAGAAGGAAGAAGAAGGAAGAAGAAGGAAGAAGGAAGAAGGAAGAAGAAGAAGGAAGGAGGAGGAAGAAGAAAGAAGAAGGAAGAAGAAGGAAGGAGGAAGGAGGAAGGGGGAAGGAGGAAGGAGGAGGAAGAAGGAGGAAGAAGGAGGAAGAAGGAGGAAGAAGACGAAGAAGCTTCTGCAAGAAGAAGAAAAAAAGAAGCTTCCGCAAGTTGTGCAGTAAGTCTGATTTACAACAGAAAGAAACAGCTCATCAAATATACTCCTCACATATGAAGAAATGGAATGTATAAAATGGAATTTGTCTATGGAAAAAAGTAGAAAAAAAAGAAGGATAAAGGAATTAAAATTAGAAGTTGAAAGTAAATCCAGAGTTAGAATTTACCAAAAAATGGAGCTTTTGAGGGAGAGGTACCAGCATACTTCATTTTAGGAAAGGAAATAGGGTGATCCAAGATAATGACACATCATTTAATCCTGAGTGTAATAAAATAGAACAGGGACCACCAGACTCATTCCTAGGAGGGTAGCACCCCCATTGAAAAATAGACCTTGCCAAGAACACTCATTTTGATTTTATTTTTATAATGAAACTGGAAAGAAAAGAAATCCCAACACTACCCTGGTTGTAACAGGCTCCTACATGTCATCTATATGACTTTGTTCCACGTGGGATTTTGGTTTCCTTCTGGAATTTGAATGCTAAAAAGCCACGTGGGTTGTGTTGTGTCAGCTGAAAATGAGACATCACAATGGTCTGAAAAATCTTGAAATTTGACTCTGGAATTAATTTTTCTTAAGAAGGTGAAACTCAGCTCTTCTAGATACCAATAACTACTGAACATCTCCTGAAGTTACCCAAACATATTCAATGTTGCAGAGATGATCCATAAGACAACGCCTATCACCGATAAACACCAATGATACTAAAATATTACAGTTAAATTGGCATATGGCACAATCACAACAGGAGTGTCAACTGAAGAGAAAAGGATATTTTTGAATTTGTTTTTGTCTTTCAAGAATTTAGGCACAAAATCAACTTTGAAGTGTAAATGTAGCAGCAAAGAATTCAAGCTGCTTCCTAAGCAGGAAGGATCTCACCTTGGGAGAAGCAACTAAAGGCCAGCAAACATCTGCCCATAACACAGTAAAGCTGCTGAAAGAGTAAATGGCTTTGGTATGAAAAAACTGTGGCCCTTCACTCCCAGAAAGTCACTGAGGGGCTGGAGCGTGGCCAGGGAAGGGCAATGGAGCTGGGGAAGGGGCTGGAGCACAAGGGTGGGGAGGAGCAGCTGAGGGAGCTGGGCTTGTTGAGCCTGGAGCAAAGGAGGCTCAGGGGAGACCTTCTGGCTCTCGACAGCTCCTGACAGGAGGTTGGAGCCAGGGGGGGTTGGGCTCTGCTCCCTAGGAACAAGTGACAGGAGAAGAGGAATCGGCCTCAAGTTGCACCAGGGGAGGTTCAGGTTGGATGCAGAGAAAAATGTCTTCCTGGCAACGGTTGTGCAGGGCTGTCCCAGGCTGCCCAGGGCAGTGGTGGAGTCCCCATGATCCCTGGAGGGGATTCAAAGCCATGGAGCTGTGGTGCTGAGGGCCATGGGTCAGTGGTGCCCTGGCAGTGCTGGGGGAACGGTTGGACTTGATGATTTTTAAGGGTCTTTTCCAACCAAAATGATTCCATGACAAGTAAGCAGAAGAAGTGAACAAAGGCCACCAGCTCGAGCTCAGCAGCTTCCAGAAGTCAAATAATTCCATAAAGCCACTAAAACTTCCAATTCATAGATGATCCTCTTTCCCTCCTTTCCATATTTCTATAGGTCACATGATTTCAGGATTTCTGTGTTGAAAAATACTCCTGTGGTGGGCTCTGGAGCATTACTGGACTTCTATCAGGCCTTCCTAGAATGACTTTGTTGGTCCTTAGAGGGTAAAAAGACTGACTCAACAACCAAGCACCAACAATACTCACTACAGCCTGAGCACGTTGCTCTTGGAGGGGGTTCCACTGGGAACAAGGAGCAATTGGCTGACTCCTTGTTTACCAGACTCAGTTACAAAAGATTACACAAGTTTACTAATTAACAAAAGAAGTGGGAAGATGCAACCTCAGTGTTATATTCTGGAGATCCTCTACTTGATGGAACAAGAGGAGAGCTTCAGTTCTTGGAAAGCTTTTTTCCCCTTAAGAAATGATGCTTGGCATTTGAAGAAGTCCTCTTAATTTTTGTTTGTTTTACTTTAAATATAACATTGATATTGTGTCCTTCACAGATGGTGGGAGTAGATGCCTCAGAGTATCAGTGTTTCTCCCCTCACTGCTAGTCAAGAGCCTCAGGAAAAAAACTTTTCCACCACTTCTCACCACCACATGGAATTATTTCTGCTTCTCTAAGTCTAAATCTTATTTCTCAAGAGCCAACTGCCTGAGTTGCACCACTTCCCAACACTTCAGTCAGGTATTTCTTACAAGAGATTAACAGCTTCCTTTTATGGACAACCTGGATCACACTGCAGGCATCTAATTAACTGTAGGAGAGCCCTTGAGCAGGTTGTACCATCCTCAAGGTTCAGCAAGTCTCCCAGTGCTAGGAACAGGCTTGAGACAGCATGGCCAAAACCAGGGTTTGTACTGCAGCTGCCCAACTCCCAGTCCCACCAAAATGCTATCATAGAATCATAAAATGGTTTGGGTTGGAAGGGACCTTAAAGATCATCCAGTTACAAAACCCCTGCCATGGGCAGGGACACCTCCCACTGGAGCAGGTTGCTCAAAGCCTCATCCAACCTGGGTTTGACCATATCCAGGGATGGAACATCCACAGCTTCCCTGGGCAACCTGGGTGAGGGTCTTACCATCCTCACAGTGAAGAACTTCTTTCTAATTTCTAATCTAAATCCTCTCCCAGTTTGAAGCCATTACCCCTCATCCTATCACTACAAGCCTTTCTAAAAAGTCCTTCCCCAGCTTTCTTGGAGGTCCCCTTCAGATACTGGAAGGCTGCAAGAAGGTCTCCCCAGAACCTATAGTTGAGTTGGTAATAATCACAACTGGACTGATTCAGCAAGAACATTGGGTGAGATTACAAGACCTCCATGGTGGTTATAAGGGTTGAGAACATTTGGTGTTTTGAGGATAAGACAATATATCTGACATCATGAAAACTGGAATCTTATTTCTCCCTTTTGTGCTACTCAACAGAGCCTCAACAAGACGTGTCATTCCTGGGACTAAATGCCAACCACCCACTAATTCACAGCTAGTAGTCAAAAACCACTAGAACCCTCCTTGTTAAAAAGGAACAACACAGAAATAAGATCTACTAATAAGGTCTCCATCTTTTTCCCCTCCATAAACAAGTCTGTATTTACAGAGAGAACTTTTTGTTCAGGTCACAATTTACAGTTGTAAACTGGTCTTCGGGCTGAACCAGCAGCAGCATTTTTTGAATCACTGGTATTTTTGAAGGCTCAGATTTCCAAGATCCTGTCGTCAGCACCATCTAGTGCTACAGAGATGGAATAATCGGTTAAAGTCAACCTGGTGATGCTTACTGGGGAGGGGGGGAAGGAGGGAGGAGCAAGAATGGGTTAAATCTGGTGTCTTTCTGTTTGAGAAAATACAGATAATTTCATAAAGAAGAAGAATTAGCAATAAAAAGGATTTCCAAATAGATTCTTCTCCAAAGTGCACGAAACATTTTGGTTGTAAAAGAAATATAAAGAAAAAAACCCCAACAATATTTATACATAAAGCAGGATGAGGATTTTTGGAAAGTGCATTTAGTCAATACGCGTGAAAAAGGAAAGACCCAACCCTTGGCGTTCCGTGTGGACGTGGAAGAGAGAAGAGCAAACTGATTTTTCTCTGACAGAAAAGGAGAGAACTGGGAGAAGGAAGGAGAAAAGAAAACAACAAAAGGGGTTTTTAATCTTATTTTTGCCTCCTTAAATATTTTCTTTTATTTTTTAATTAAGTGTAATGCAACTTGACTAGAGTTTAGTTCACGGCACCAGCAAGCCTGTGGTGTTTCAGCTCTAGTTCCAAAGCAGCAGTGAAGGGGATACATCCTATTACACGTTGTCTTTGGCACCAGAGCTTCCTCTTCCAACATTTTGCTTTCCTGCCACATCTCATCACCTTCTTACCGGTGCTGAGCCAATTTGTAGTGGGACCACTGCCCAGAACACCAAAATTCAGGGTAAAAACAAAATCCAACCCAATTCTCTTCTTCATAAATTGCTTCTTCTTTTCCAAGAGGAAACCTTTAGAGGAGGGCAAGGACACGTAGGAAGGAATTGTTTGTATGAAGAATAAAAACAGAGAGAACAGCACTCAGAGCAAGCTCAAAGAGCTCCACAGAAACACTACAATTAACCAGAAAATAAAGAAGACCAGATACTGCAATTAACTGATGACTCTGGAGCTCTGAAGGATGTGTCATTGCCTCCTGAAATGGTATAAAACTTCACCACCGAGTAATTCACCTCTAACTCTGCAAACCATCTTGATAAACATCAGCTTTGCTTCTCAAGTATCACAACAACTTTAATTGCAATCCTCAAAAGGCAATCGCATGAAATTCAACTCATAAAAATCTTCTATCATCATCAACTGTTGTCTTCTAAAGAAGATGCTTCATTTTGAGGCACTCACACCATCAAAGCCCAAAAAAATTTGGGCTTTAATTTGATTTTTAAGGCATGACCAGTGCAATGAAATAAAAGGAAACCATGTCCTACAAGAAGATTGGTCCCTACCCCACAAGAAGGTATGAGTCAAATGGCAATTCATGAAGAGGTGGGAATTAAGATGGCCTCTCAAACTTCTCCAACATGTCTTAGGCACACTTCAACTTCTGCCCAAACTAAAGACCCACTTAGAAATATATCTACTGTGTGATCCCAGAGTGGTCTGCACGGGTTGACAAGAATACAGATTTTTCTCCCAGAATACTTTATTTCATTCTTCCATCCTTCTCCAACAGCTTTCAAGACAGGCTATGGAATTTGACAGCCCTTTCATCTCACCCAGTAGGGATATTTTATAATAATAATAAAATATGTTCAGAACACTGAAAATGTCTTGGTACCTCAAGTCTCCTCTCCCTCCCAGAAGTACTTATGGACCAGTATTTTGCAAACATAGTAACAGGCTGGAAAAACAGCAAGATGCAAAATCAGCTGGTATCTATTGCAGATCATCAAATCACACCATGGAGGAACTCAAACAGCGAGGAAGACTCAAGGTTGAATGACAATCTCAAGGGTTTGTGTTTCTGATTTTCAAGAACTAAGAAAACACGGGGTTGTGGGCAGCAGGGGGAGGGAAAGAGGGGATCCTGCCCCTCTGCTGGCAGGGCTCTGGGGAGACCCCCCTGCAGTGCT
>JANHGN010013616.1:0-15279 GCA_024605025.1 Megaceryle maxima | reverse complement strand
CTGCCCCATCCCTGGCACCATTGCAGGGGAGGTTGGCCGGGGCTCTGAGCACCCTGCTCTGGTTGCAGCTGGCCCTGTTCAGTGCAGGGGGTTTGGACAGATGACATTTGAAGGTCCCTCCCTACTCTAAGCATTCCATGGCTCTCTAAATCATTAGGAGGGAAATGAGCACAGAGCTTGTAGGAACAGGAATGAGGATGGGTAAAAAGGAATGGGGTTTAGAATGGGTAATTTAAGCCCATTGAGACCATTTCAGCCAGTTAATGAGAAAAGCAGGCTTGGCTAAGCCAGAATGTGGGTCTTCACCCTGGCTAGACTACAGAAAACCCCCCAAAACCAAAAACCAAACCAGAAGCCTCTCACATAAATCTACAGATACTCACGGCTCTACAGAGAGGATTCAATGTCTCCTTCAGAGGGCAATAAATCATCACAAAACATGCACAAACCCTTTGCAAAGAGCAGCTCGAGGATCCCTGGAAGCTTAGGAGCTCATTGTGGCTTTGTGCAAACCTCAAAGAGCGATGGTTTCTCAACCCTGGAGCAGCAGAGGGTTGGTTTTTGGAGCCTGAAAGACTTTGACCTTTGGCGACATACCCAAAGTGAATTAAAGAGGAGCAGACAACCCCCCTAATAAGGGAAGCAAATAAAAGAGAATTTATATTCCTATCTCATTTAGTTGACGTGAAAATAAATTGCTCTTGTCTCTTGGCAAAGATTTGCAGAGATTCATTATCTCTTTCTGAGGGGATCACATTAGGTTTGGCCTTACTATGTGTCAGGTCTTGAATCTCTCCTAGTCCAACCTGCCTGCAGTATAAGACACCAGCCTGTGCTCCAAGCGTGGCAGAAGGATCCATATGTCCCACTGGAGCTGCCTTTCTCATGGAGCAGCTGCATCTCTACTCCACGGTTGCCTTGTGGAAACACATTTTCCTTTAAAAAGCCAAAAGCTGCTTTTTGAAGAACAAAAATACAGGCTGAAATATGAAAATGAAGATCTCAGGGTCAGCCCATTGCAGTCAGCAGAATCAGTCTATATATAGACTGACCTCATATCCCAGCCCCGAGTTATAAGGTTTCCGGGGAGCACAGCAACGGGTGCAGCAATTCAAAATTGCTGCTAATGTAGAAAAACAGTTCTAAGGAACTGAGAATTTCTGTCATTCGACTAAAAAAGCCATAAAATGGAGTACATTAGGAAAATAGCTCCTGCATTCGTCTTAAATTTATTTTTTTTTCTTTAATCGCCTATTTTGTCTCCATCAGCAAAGAACTGCTCTAAAATAATTGCTTTAAATGACTCTTTGAAGGCATATCTCTATTTGCAAACCTCATCAAGTTACGTGTTAGACGAGTCCCAAACCTTCACTTCTTAATTTACAGCAAAAATGAACAAACAGAAGGAACATAACTCAGTAATTACCGTTAGCTGGGCTCACAGAGAGGTGAGTTACCGGCCCTCCTGCTATTACCAACAATCAGAGGGAGCTGCTAATTTCCCCCAATTCTGCTTTTACCTAAGATAAGGAATCCAGGAAGGGACTTCACAATAATGGTACCGGCTCGGTCGGTAGCTATGAGTCTGAGGGCATCTCTCCACAACCAGCATCCATTTGTGAGCTCCCAACCCTCCCTCCCTCTTCTCAGCACGGCATTCACCAATGGTTATCAACCCTGTGGCTCTAGTGCTTGGCTCAAGCCTGGAGAATAAATACAACCATACTACACAGACCTTAAAACAACCCCCCTGTTTATTCTAGATGCTAAGGTAAGCTCCTCGAGCTTCTGAATTTGCTCCTGATCTAGTAATTCGTAAGACACAGGCTGAATCCTTCCAGGACATGAATAAAGATAAAAGCATTTAACACCACAACAGACTTTTTATCACGTAAACTTCGCCACAGAGAAAGAGTTAGATCAAAAGAGTTCACTCTCCTTTGTGATGTACCTTGGCGTGTAGCACGTTATAAAATACCAAGAGAAAGATTTTAACCGCAGCAATTTATTCCGTTAACTGCAGCACGTGGAGAATAAACTTTAAAAGATTTAACAGAGTAATAACTCCTTTTAAGCACATGCTAGAAGAGGATGCAAAATACAGAGAGCTCATTCTAACCTCAGTCGCTGCCTAATACACGCCGACAATACATTTCACTTTCATATTCTGCCTTGCTGCAGAATATTATGTCAGAAATAGATTTAGAAAAGCATCGGGTAGAATTTGCAAGCTTTTCCCATTTGATCTTTGAATACAAACTTCTCAACTCGACAGAAGTTTGTCAATAAAGCCAGGTTGCCTTCCAGGGTCAACCCCAGCGTCACTACTGAAAAGCGACAGGATTGAAGCAGATTTGAACAACTGCATTACTTTGAGTGTCTCCAAACACGTATGTTGAGGTTGGGTTTTCTTTCTTTACATATCTAAACCCAGCTTTGTTCTTATGAAATAAATACCCCCGCTCAAGGTGACCCTGTACTCTTAATGAGATTTGATACTCCACACATAAGGTCCTAAAAATACGCAATTCATGATGAAGACGCCAGTCTGAACGTGAGCATTGCCCAGATCTGCCCAGTTACACCCACAGTGCTCTCAATTACATCATCTTTGGATCTACATTTAATATACAGAGTTGGCAGCCTGAGGTGTCATAGGTCCTGGCAGGCTGTTGGCTGCTCGCCCCGCAGGTTGGGGCAAAAGGAGATGGCAGAGCTTCAACAGGCTTCTTGGTAGCTTTTTGACTGACAGCTGATGCCATCAACCTGAAGAAACCTAGAAAAACAATCAAATCCAGCCCCTTTGTTAGGCTTCACTGATAGGCTTGGGAATATGGCCAGAGACTTTGCAGTTGATGATAGAGGACATAAGCAAGGAGGTTGAGAGCTGCTGCAAAGAAGGAGAGAGCCCCTTTGCTCTAAATACTCCTTGCCTGTTGAGTGAATATTCATAAATGTTGAAGTAAAGAACTTAAACCAATTTCCCCCCAGTTCAGAGGGACAAGGGAGGTCAATATTAGCTTCAAAACCCAGTGAGCGGGGGAATGTTTTACAGACTGGGGGAAAAAAAAAAAAAGCCACATTAATTTTTAAATCAGTTCATAAATTACCTGGAAAAAACTTAAAAAGGTGCCAGTAAGAGCAACTCTCACTCTCTTTTTTTCTTCCCACCAGCAAGTACAGCATAAATGTAAACTGGAAATGTCACAATTTCCTATCAAATATTAGATATTCTATGATTCTATATTTTAAAATATCACTGTTTCAGGGCCCAAAGAACAAGTCTTATGAGGAGCAGCTGAGGGAATTGATCTCTGATCTCATGACTTAGTCATTTTATCTCACTCTGCTTATCCACAATATGGTCTACTTACAGAAAAAGAGAAAAAAAATAGTGAGTTTTTTTGTTGGCAGTAGTAAAGTTTTGCAATGTCTGAGAAGAATGAAATTACTCATCATTTCTAAACCACGAAGAGGATAATGGAGCAACACAATCTGTACAATGATATGGGGGGGAAATGATGGAATGAAGACCATGAAGTCCATCCTCAAACTGGCCCTTTCACTGTAACTTCAGTTTATATAGAGGAGAGAGAACAAGACCAGAAATCTGAACTGAGGAGGAAAACATCCTTTAACACAATGCAATGAGCTTGTTATATAAAATTTCAACACGGTTAAGAGAAGGGAAAGTAAACACTTCTCCATCAAACCGAGTAAAGCCACCACAGTCAACACACATTTTCAGCTTAGTGCAGAATAAAAAGGAATTTTCAGACACCTCGGAACAAAGCTTTCGTTTTAACAATCCCATCTCCTGCTTTGGACAACTTTATTAGCTTAAAAACACTGCTCAACTCTGCCCTTTGGCTCCCCAGTCACCGTGCCACTTAGCACGGAGAATAATAACGAGCAACTTAATGGAGCAGCATTTCTATGCCTGCCAGTCTCTAGGGAAGAGTAATCATCTCTGTACTGTCATTGCTAATGCAAACTACCACTGCTAATCCACTGGGACTCCGAGTCAAATACACAGGGAGATTGTTTTGCTGTTACCCACTCTTTTCTTCCTTCCCTTTTTAAAATCCATCTCTCTCCTGCAGAAGTCTCCGAGACATCATTAAGCCCACCGACACCGAAACATGAAACAAACGAGATAAACACAACCTGATTTCTCTGCAAAACCTCTTCTGAAGGTTAACCACAGCAAGCACCTGACTCAAGCCTGCTTTGCGGAGGGCCACGATTAAATTGCACAGTTGCCTGAAGACGCCGCTATTGTATTATATGGGTTGATTTACAGATTGAATTCCGAGCCATGAAAGTGCCAATAGAGGTTTTACCCAGTTCATGCTGTCCACAAATATTTGTTAATACGGCAAAATAAATGATGTTCTGCGACAGCCTTATGTTTTGAAGCTGCAAAGAAATGAAGTGATAAAACAAACATGATTTGATTCTTTGTTTTTCGCTAACAAGAAGGGTTTCGGTAATGACACGTAACCAGCAATACCCACAGCACAGATTATTTTCTTTCTAACAGCCAAGACCTAAGCTTTCAATGTCTCAAAGACATTTCTTTGTTTTCCATCAAAATATTGGGCACACATATCCTATGGTGCTTACTCCACTACAGATGAAGAACAGAGCTGGTTTCAACTTGCATCAAAAAGTTTCATTCATAGACTCATAGAATGGGTTGGGTTGGAAGGGACCTTTCAAGGTCATCTACTCCAACCCCTCTGCAGGGAGCAGGGACATCTCCAAAGGTTGGTCAGTCTTGTCCAACCTAGCCTGGATTTCTTCCAGGAATGGGGCTTCTACCACCAAACTGTGCAGCCTGTTCCAGTGCCTCACCACCCTCACAGTCAAGGATTTATTCCTCAAATCTGATCTAAATCTTCTTCTCTCAGTTTAAAACTGTTACCCCTTGTCCTATCACTACTCTTTATCCCTGATAAAAAGCTCATCCCCATCTTTCTTACAGTACTTCTTTAGGCATTGGAAGGTTGCTGTAAGATGTACACAAAGCCTTCTTTCCTCCAGGCTGAACAACCTCAACTCTCTCAAAAAAAAGTTAAATTTAGCAAGATCTTGGCCTGTGGAGTAAGGTCAAGGGATGTTCATTCCAACAACTGTAGCAAAGATTCAGGGACACCCACTGGAGAGAGTTAAAAGCAGGAAATGTAGGCAGTGTACACAATAGTGTGGTGGAAACAACCCAGTGGCATAGAATCATAGAATGGTTTTGGTTGGAAGGGACCTTAAAGATTATTTAGTTCCAGTCCCCCTGTCATAGGACTGAATTTGTGAGGGACCAGCAGAGTTACTTGGAAGAACTAGAAAGAATCACAAGCCAGGCCAGTGCTGACCAAGCTCCCCTGGGCTAAAATACCTGCCCTGACTGATCTGATGATTTTCTTCTCCTGTTTTGCCCAGTAAGAGCATCTATTAAAAAATTATGAGATGCGAAGTTAGGGGGAAAAATAGGAAAAAACCTCTATCACCAAGTCCTCTCTCCTTTCTTCCAAATCCCCATTTCCTTCAAAATCAGGACTCAGATAGTTAAACCCACACAAATTCAAACTCGGGCTTAGCCACAAAGTTGATATTGATCAACCTGACTCATACTGAGCAATCAAAGAGCATGATCATCAGGAACAAACCTGCTGACCCAGAAGAATTTGCACCAGTTCCCCCATGAATTTTAGTCCTCTAATCTGTCTGATAACACTAACAAAAGGTGTCAGCCCGAATGAAGTAGCCAGAGGAGGAGGAGGAGGAGGAGGGAAGGCTCACAAAGGAAGAAAGGAGAGCTCAGAAGAGCAGAGAGAGAAAGGCTTTACAGTCAGGAAAGAGCAGATGACATTCAAGAGGGTCACGGTGTACAGAAAATGAACCAGGAGATTGAAAGGTTTTGGTGGAAGTGCCGACTTTGAACACATCCCTTGATCTATTTGTCTTCATTGATATGCTTTCTTCACAACAACCCAAACACCAAATACCTAAAGGGTAAGCTGCATCTACCAGCTGAAAATGAAGGAACGTGCATTTGAAAGTGGTATCAAATGTTTCTTCTCCTGCAAGCCTCCAATTTGAAGGCATATTAACTTGTTTCCATTCTGTTATGCATTAGGAGTATCAGGCATGAGGTACAAAGCCAGCCTGGTATAAACCTCTTCTCTTGAACTCAACCATATTTCTTACTCATTATAATGCAGCTCAGAACCTGATCCAATGCTCAGCCTCTTCTACTCCCCCAGGCCAAATCATCTGCTGGTTTAAATTTGTTTAATACCATGGAAGTACATTTATTTTAACTAAATGAGGATCTGACTCCAAGTTCATTCTGCTGTGAGTTAGTAAATATGAGGCAATACTGAAATCATAATTCATTCAAACAGTAGCCAAAGGCAACTCTGGACATCAAAACTCGTTTTAAATTAGGAAGAAATGGCCCTGGGTTAATTACCAGTGTTAAGGGATGTTTAGCATCACGTGGACAGAGCCACCAGAGATGTTTCAGCTTGTGTTTCTGGTGTGTCATGAAGTGCTTCCATCTAGGCATGGAAACATAGGTGGAAAATCTTAATTTCCCAGGCAAAAGAGCAAAACTATAAATGGAAAAACCAATCATTGGGAGGAAAAAATTAATAAAAAAAGAGCTATTCTCCTACAGGGCCTGAAACTGCATTTTCTTCCATGCATGCCTGCAGTTCATCCCTTTCTTCTGGTTTTTGAGTGTATTGGAAAACTAAAGTTACAATCCCTTCCCAATCCTGAATAGCACCACAGATTTTATCCTGACTCTTGCTCCCTTCTTTGTAGAGCCTCCATTTCAGAAATGACACCTGAGCAGCTACAGTTGAAGCCCTACAACCACAAGGATTATTTCTCTTTCTGAGCCAGTCTTCAAAGACAGCCATTGGGTAAGGTTCCAAAAGCAGGAAGGAGGAAGCTGATGCCAGTATATGTTTCACAGGAGGGTCTCATCATCCCCTGCTCTACTCATTGGAACCACTTCTATTCACCTACAGGGAAGGTTTCAAGGCTCAGCTCTACATTCTGGATTGTGTTTCAGGAAAGAAGAGTTTGGCAATCTTCAATGTAGGCAGTGTACAAAATAACGTGGTGGAAACAACCCAGTGGCATAGAATCACAGAATGGTTTTGGTTGGAAGATTATGAAACTCATCATCTCTCTCTTATGGAATATTACAGCAAATACAAAGGGGGAGGAAAACATCTAAAGGCAAACTGAACCTCAAAGCTATGTGTGTCTATACTCCTTCTCTGCACTACAAGAAGGACACTGAGGAGGGCCATCACCCCAAGAAGGACATTGACGGGCTGAAGCGTGGCCAGAGAAGGGCAAGGGAGCTGGGGAAGGGGCTGGAGCACAAGGGTGCTGAGGAGCAGCTGAGGGACCTGAGCTTGTTGAGCCTGGAGAAAAGGAGGCTCAGGGGAGCCCTTCTGGCTCTTGACAGCTCCCTGAGAGGAGAAGCCTGACTCACATTGATACAGTCACATTTTCACTCTCTTCTCATCACACTGAAGTGCAGCAGTAAAAGCCATGAGAAGACAATGCTCAGTAAAAGCTGTGAGAAGACAATGCTCAGACAAGGGCCAGTATCACCACCTCAGAACAGTTAAAATCAGCTCCTCTTAATGCATATTGGGAACTGCCCCTGGCAGCCACACTCATCCAGAAGCATTGAAAGACTTAACTCAGCTCCCTTCTTACACCCACAGGTTGGGAAGAGTTTTATACCAGGCCAAAAGAAATAGGTTTTTAAATTATAATTTCTCCAAGCAAGCAAAAATATTTTTGAAAATAAAGTTATATAAAATCAATAGCACGCAATGATTTTTTTTCTGTAGATGGCAGCTTATTTAGTTGATATCAATCATCAGGGAGGGAAGGTGTAAGCAAGACGCATGGAGGAACTCAGAGATTGATTTCAAAGCTGGAAACCACTCAGACGTCCCATGGCATATTATAAAACACAATATTACCCAAGAACAATCAGCCCTGGAATGATTCAAATTGAAACTTAAACACAGGGGTAAAAAGCATGAAAATATTTCATTTAGGAAGACATTGGAAGACCCAGGAATGGGTGACTCAGTCAAAATCTGCGTAACTAAAGAGTAGATGTCTTTGTCCAAAAGGGGTCTGATAATTCAACTGGTCATTTCTTCTCTTTGACCTGCTATACCCAGATCACCCTCCTCATCCACAGCATATGGTTTGTACAGAGCTCATGGCCCTTGATCTGTAGTAAAAAGGTATTAAGCTTGGCATACCTGTTTTAGTACATGTACAAGTGTAAAATGCTCACTGATCAGGAAATTAGAAAGATTTTATAACAAATACCACAAGGTTTTAAGGATTATGTGTTCTATGGAGAGAAATACTCAACAAATATCTCTTCAAAGTCTATAAAATTTGTGTATTTGAAAATTTACACAAAGTGACAGAATTCCCAGACCAAACACTTCTCATCTACAGCTTCAAAGCCTGCAGTCCATAGGATGCTTTCCCCCCCTTGAGTACTTTGCTTTCTACTACAGCACATTACATCCCACACACGCAGCTCTCATGATGTGGTGTTCACAGAGAGACTGACAGGATGTTCTCCTCATAATTCTAGACAAAAGGTTTTTTTTCCTAGCAGCAAAGTGGAAAGGTGATCTCAATGAAGTCCTGAATGGATCTCATTCTTCTGCAGAGAGTGCATGAAAACCAAAGACTTTGTCCTAGAAAATGTGTAGATTATTAACTGGGGTTAACTACGAATCACGCTTGTGCTATGAAAGCCACCACAGAGAAGAACTGATGCCACATGGAGGACTCAAGGCTCAAGAGACTGAATGCAAAACTCTTTGTGGATTTGGATGGACTTTAGATCAAGTTCCTAAATACTCTTCTTCAATCTTACCAAGACCATCTACGAATGTATCTGCAGATACGCTTATCTTCACACAACACCCAGTTCTCCAAGACAATGAGAAGTTTGGTGCCCATGGAAAGACACCACATACTATTTTGGAAAGTAAAGCCTTGGTTTTCCAACCACGGCTCACTGGTCACAGTCAGATTTTTCCAACCTGTTTGTTGCCAGAAGATGAGACAAAAAAGTGTCATTCAGCCCAACTGTTAAAAGTTTTCATTTGCTTCGTAGTTTATTTCTAGTAGGACTCCAGTAATAAAATTCCTTTACTTCTGACATCTGCCTTTGACCTTTGATGTATTTCCAGCTTAGATCTGAGCGGGAAGAAGTGGGAAATTAAACTGATTTCTCCTCTCTAAGAGTAGCACAGCTCCTGCTGCTCTCTGCTTCTATTGTTTTGCAGTCTGCAGAGCACACACCACACACACTTCTTGCTGGTGGCCCCAATTAAAGTAACAAGAGCTAAAAATGGAGTTAATCCTGAAGTGATTCAAACACCCAACCACACAGCCTCTCTTTTAGTGTGGGATTGCAAAAGGCTAGAATAAAACCTCTTGATTTTTTTTTTCCCTTTTGCTTTAATTGAGATAGAAGAGAAACACAAACGACATGGACTTTACAGGACTATCAGAAATACCTAACAACAAATTGAAATGAACTAGAAAATAGGAGCTTTATCTCCCCTAACATTCACTCTTTCTCTCTACTGAAATAAATAAACCCAAAATTGGTTCAGGTAAAGAACCCTTTTTGTTGCCCACGGTGACATGTGGCCTTCTAAGGAAGATCCTGCACACTCAAGACTTCTCAGACACCCCAGAATTGACCATTTATGGCAGTGTCCCACACTCACCAATCCATTTCCAGAATCACCATCTTCCACTCTCCTTTCCAGATCTGCAAATAGTAAGATGGCAAAGCACCACCTCCCCTGCCCCAACCTTCTACTTCTCTAACAACAACAACAGCCTAACAGCAAGAAACCTCATCCAAAGCCAAGTTTGGTGGAGATCTGAACACTTCCTTCCCCAGACTCCAGATCAGGCTTTTGGTGTCTAGGTGATACCGGAGCAAGGACTGGATTCAGACTCTTTGTATTCTGTTGTCCTGAGACAACAGAGCTGCAGAGAATTATGTGACTCCGTAAATGAGAAGGAGGCAGATGCAGACACACAGAAAAACAGCCTCTCTCCCAACAAGCAATTAGTTTGCTCACTCCCTTACCTCCCCAAGCATCCAGCATCCATAAAAGTGCCATTTAGGGAAGCCTGCAATCTCCCTGAACTAATTTACTTCATCCAGCAGCTGATTTCCCCCCACCTCCTCCTCCTCTCCAAACAACTCTCGTAGCAGAGGTTTTCTGCAGAGTTAAAAAAAGAGAACTAATTTTTGCCCAGGAAAGTGGAAATCTTGTCGGAAAACATCTGCGCGACTGTCACCAGCTTGCGTGGGGTTTCCAGCTTTTCTTTTCATTAGGCAGCAACTGACTTCTTTTCTTTGGAGATGTTTATACTAGTGGCAGGAGAAATCTCTCCAGTGGTTTCGCTGATGCCATCCTCCCCCCCTCCTAGAAATAACCAATTGAGGCTATTCCTGCAAGATGCTTTTTCACATGCTGCATGAATAGCTGATGTGAAATAGTTCCTGCATACCTAAGCGTACAGAAAGCTTTATTCTCCTGCACGGGAAAGGATTTATTTAACCAGAATGAAAAAGAAACCAAACAGAAGACACATATCCTCCTATACAACTGGGAATTCCAACCGTCTGAATGATATGTAAATTATATTCAGCTTTAATATATGGGCCTAGTTGGAAGAGGACCGAATCTAATGCAGCCCCTTTCTTGTTCAGGGCATCTGCTGTGAGTCAATGTGGAGTCAACCAGGTTTGATGACTCAAGGTGCTTCTAAATCAACTTTGAAATTTTATTCAGGAATTATTTTTTTACTCGATGTTTTTGTTTTCATTACAAGGATCCATTTTCTCCATGAGAAGCTGGTGTTTTGCTGAAAACAAATGCATGGACCTGAAAACAGAAACCTTTTAACCAAGTGAAAATTCACTAAACATGCTTCATTTTGTACCACTGCTATTTCTCTGGTTTGTCTCCAGACACACTACCTCCTCCATGACAGGGTGAGATCTGACCCCATCAGATCCTCCTGAGGATGCTCCATGGTGGCTTGGCCACAAGGCAGAAAGTTTTAGCATCTTATTAACTCCACTGCCAACATCAGGAGGATGCCTGGACTCTCTACCATGTCCTCTTAGCCTGAAAGAGTCAAAATCTCCAAAACACCAAGGCAAAATCTATTTTCTCTTCTGTTCCAGCCCAGGATTATTTCTCCTAACTGAATATATCCACTGATTTGGACTAGGCTGAAAAGTGTTGCTGAATAACTAATGGAGAGACAAAAGTTATTGCAACAGGGGCAACTGGGGACAGCATTGTTTACGCCTGGCAGGGACAGAAAGTGGCAAACTTCAGAGGAGTTAATCTGCGAGACCCACAATTACAGGAAAAATACATCTTCTTTTTAAAGCACAGGATGTGCTGGATTATTGACAGCTTAAAAAGCACGTAAAAATTGAAGTACAAACCACTCCACTATCATTTTACCATTTTATTCTCTTATCTCTGGTTTTACTTTTCAAATGCTTTACCAAGAAACAGGCAGAAGATTCTCCAAACAGGTTATTACTTTTATGCCCAAAATATAACTGCCTAGACTACAGCAACAGTATCTGAATTTTCAGGTTTTAAAAATTATTTGCAGTCTTTTACTTTTTTGGTTGGTTGGTTTTTTTTCTGAAGACTTCCTGGGTGGACAACATCAATCAAGGGTAAAATTCTGAAATATTTCCCATCGAGTAGAAATCTACTCTGAAAAGGAAGTGTAAAACCAGAAGAGGTGGGAGTGCTGCCGTGGCACCTCATTAATTTGTGCCACTCTTGGGCACTCCAAGCACACCACGATCAACACTCCCAACTTTTACACCAGACTTTTTAACTAAGACATCTTTTGTCTCCCCCTCCCCCTAAAATTTCAACCATTTTCCAGACCTGGATAATCACAGTGATAGAATCAGTCAAGTTTCTTGAAAATAAATAGATAATAAATACTAAACAGGCTGCCCAGGGAGGTGGTGGAGTCACCATCCCTGGAGATACTTAAAAGACATGAAGATGAGGTGCTGAGGGACATGGCTTAGTGGTGGGATTGGCAGTGTTAGGTTAATGGTTGGATTTGATGATCTTAAAGATCTTTTCCAACCAAAAAAAATCTATGATTCTATTGATTCCCTAACTTGCTGGATGTTGGGTAATTTTGTCATTTAAATCTTGCCCAGCTCTACCACCTTTGTGCCCACTCATAACTGCCATAGTCCTGCACTATGTTTGGATAGATAATCCAAACACACTTGGAAAGGTTTAAAACCTAAACCCCAAAAGAGCCTTCAGCAGAATACTTTAGTTATGGAGCAAAAAGCTTGCCCAGGACTGGATTTTGCTAGCCAGGAAAGAAGTGCAAGTATCCCAAGAACTGGCAGATCCCACACTGATGGGGCATCAGACGGCTCGCAGCTCTCACCCTCCACACCTCCGATGTGACGCTTCAGTTTTAGCTCCTGTGGCTGTACATTTCTCACCACCGGTCTCATTACATTCAGATCCCAGTGCTAAGCACGTTGTTAAGCATTGTAATTCTTTCTTTATTAGATTCAGGTATATAAATGGCATCCCAGGGAGCACTGTGAATTTTGATCATTATTTCTTTACTCGAGCCGCGTTCATCTGCCTGCTGAGACGTTGATCACCAACTTACCCCACGCCCCTGTGGGACCCATTATTTATCTTATTACATTTTACAGTGTGGAGTAAATAAATAGCATGAAAATGCTGAATTTATTCATCGGAATGGGTGGCGCTCGCACGCTGAAGCCAGTTCTTAAATCAAGGAAATGCTGTTAATAGGCACTCGATGAAGATGCGCAAAGCATTCGTTTTAATATGGCCGTAATAAAGCAAGAGTGCTATGAACTAATGATGACATTTCACATGTGTGGAGAAGGACAGCGACACTTCAATATCTCCACTTCCTCAGATCACTTCTAGCACATGCAGCCCAAGAGGGCTGTATTAATTATTTTGGTGTCATTTCTAAGAAATTCATTTCAGTCATTATTAGAGCAGGAATATTAAGCAACGATTGCTTGGCTGCTCGAGAGACGTGCTCGGAAAATCCTACACACTGGGAGGAAAACCAGGCAGTGATAACACCCATTCCCATCTCAAAACATTTTAACAACCGTTATGCAATTAGTCGTTGTGGAACTGCAGCAGAAGCAGGCAGGATACCACACAATCTACATGGAGCAGAGAGGCAGCAAAGCTCTTCTGCCCTGAAGGAGGCATCACTAGGACATCTGTGATTAAGACCTGAGAGGAGTAGGATTATTTTTTTTTTTATTATTAAAGCAACTGATGTCAAGTGTGCACGTTATTTAACATTTCTATTCATGAATTAAAAGTAAACTCAGGTTTTTCAAAAGTGATCCAAAGCAATCATAGAATGGTAGGGGTTGGAAGGGACCTCTGGAGATCATCGAGTCCAATCCCCCTGCCAGAGCAGGATCACCCAGGGCAGCCCACACAGGAACAGATCCAGGTGGGTTTGGAAAGTCTCCAGAGAAGGAGACTCCACAACCTCTCTGGGCAGTCTGGCACAGGCTCCCACACCCTCACAGTAGAGAAGTTTCTCCTCATGTTGAGGTGGAACCTTCTATGCTCAAGTTTATACCCATTGTTCCTTGTCCTGCTGCTGGGCGCTACAGAAAAGAGGCTGGCCCCTTCCATTTGACAACCACCCAATAACAGAGAGAGTAACATCTTAGTCCTCCTGTTGTGTTAGACTTACTGCAAGGCAAACATGAGGTCTCCTTTAACTACTCTTAAATTAGACAAGTCACCAGGGTAGAACTGATACACAAAAGGGACTATTTAAAGCTCTACGTACTGTGCACGAAGACCTGACACAATTATTCTCCTTTAAAGCAAATGTTACCCTTCCAAAAATTGGGCACTGGGATGCCCATTTCTCTTCCTCATCCACTCTGAAGAATACATCAGATTCAGACTACAAAAGTGACAATTCAGTTTTTGTTCTGATTTGGTATTTGACTTCTGAAAGTTAAGTGCCCAAGCCAACAAACAGAACAAGTTACTTCACAAAAATACTGCTGTCGATGAGCTACAGAGTAAGCAGTGTGACATTTCTCTCTCTTATGCCATTTATATTAATTTGTATTATTAAAACGATTTTGAAACCAAACAACTTAAAGCACACAAGTGCCAAAAATGTCACCAGCAGATATCTTAATAAGCAGCAACCAAAAAGTAGATGATGAACTATGTCGTACCAAGCGATGGAAGGTTATATCCATTTATTGCTCAGCCAAGACCTGCCAAGTGGCTATTTGTCCTTCTTATTTATTCATAGAATCAATTTGGTTGGAAGAGATCTTTAAGATCACTGCATCCAACTGTTAACCCAGCACTGCCAGGGCACCACTGACCCATGTCCTTCAGCACCACAGCTCCGTGGGGGGCTTGGAAACCCCTCCAGGGATCCCGGGGACTCCACCCCTGCCCTGGGCAGCCTGGGACAGCCCTGGACAACGCTGCAGGGGGGGGAAGAAATTGTTCCAAACATCCAACCTAAACCTCCCTGGTGCAACCTGAGGATGTTTCCTCTTGTCCTGTCACTTGTTCTTTGGGAGCAGAGCTTGACCCCAGCTGGCTTCAACCTCCTGTCACGAAGCTGTATATATTCATATGATATCTTTATAGATAACAGTAACATTCCCCACTTCAGACTTAGTTTTGTTTCCTAATTCAAGTCAGAAGAGGAAGCAAGAAGTGAAATCTAGTTTGCCACTACTGAGTTAAATCTGTACAAAGTGGGCTCTTACTCTGTATTTCTCTTGGGGAAGGGGACTTAAGCTTAAAGCCAAAATACATCCAGGACATATCTGTGGTGAGCTGTCTTGCTCTCAGATAGGCAGGATCATCCTCACCCCTGCCAAGTACCTCCATCAAAAGTTGCCCTCTCCAAAAACAAACACAAAAAAACCCAAACCCACAAAAACCAGGGACTGAAAGATACAAGAAAACTTCTTCCCCAAACACACCAAAAATCAGCAACAGTCTAAAGAACTGCACAGAATCACAGACTTGGTGGGGGAGGGTGGGAAGGGCCCTCTGGAGATGCTCTGGTGCCACCCCCCTGCTCCACCCAGCAGGGGCACCCAGAGCAGGGGGC
>JANHGN010013614.1:52708-68021 GCA_024605025.1 Megaceryle maxima | reverse complement strand
GGGGTGTGGGGGGGTGTGGGTGGAGCAGCAAGAGCCCACAGTTCTTCAGTGCCCCAGCACCACGGGCCCCCTCAACCACTGCTGAGCCCCCTTGGGTCCTCTTCTACCTCCTCCCACCAGCTGCCCTTTCCGAGCTGCAAAATCCTGGTAGCTGAGCATGGGTATGATGCCTTTAACAGGGCAACCAGCAGAGTAAATGTGCTTTCCTTAGTGAACTGTGACCACGTGGTAGGAAGAGGGGACAAAAAAACTGTGTTATTCTTATGTGACTGGTTTGGGGTTTTTTCCCTCTGTGCATCTTGCAGAGGCATCTAACTACTGCAGCATTTACCTACAAGCTGTGATTCAGCAGTGTGCTAATGCCAGCTCCTCCAACGTGCAGGCATGTGCACCTAATATTTGGGCCACTGAGTGCATTTAATCATCTGAAGGTCATTGCTGCTAAATATTAAGGGTGAATTTTGCACTGAAATACAGAGTTCTGATTGTGCACTTCATTTTGATCTTTCAATCCTTCTGTCGTTAGTGACTTTGTCACTTAATGTGGACTTTCATTTAGACATATGTCTGGACCTGTCTGGAAAGCATTTTTGATGGCTGCACTCTCCATTCAGGTCTGCTTCCTCTCATAGACTATAAGCAAAAGTTGATAGCATTTGAAATTTAATCAGGTTGGTATTGTGCAATTTATCTCTTATAAAAGTTTCAGTAGCTTTTTTGCACACTTTACTGTTTAAAAGGAATTCTCAAAAGCCTGGAGTTAGAGGAATGTGCCTGTCCGTGCATCACTGCACTTTTAATTCTTTTAATCTGAGCCTGATCTCTTTTGTGAAACACATCCTCAGACATGGAACTTGTTACACTGGATTTCTATAAAATTCATAACCTAGAAGCCTTGTGTTTAGAGTATTTTCTCTTAAATGTAAGAAGTTGGAAAGGATAGTAAAATTTATAATACCAGTAAACCTTGGTTTTCCTTATGAGAGAATTCCTAGCTTTGCTGGGTTGGTTTTTTTTCTTTGATTGTTTGTGGTTTTTTTTCTTTGTTTGTTTGTGGTTTTTTAATTACTAGGACCATATTTATGTGCCATTATATAGGATAGTTTCTTAAATTTTAATCCAGCCTTTTGTCCACATCTCAAACTTTACTTAATGTCATTCTAATCATGAGGACCTCCACAATCTAGTTTTGCTGCACACTGGTGACAATATTGCCCTGCTAGACCCCAAATCCATACAGTGTAAACCACCTCGTAAGGCCTCTTTCCCACCTTTTTCAGACATTTATTTTAAACATCTGGTCTTAAAAATCAGAACCTGCACACAATCTTCCTTATTGCCTCCTCCAGACATTCCCCTCCTGTCTGACCAGTCTGTTTTCCAAAATACTCTTGGTCCTTCCAGAGGGATGGTTTTATTCTTCTAAGTTTCAGATTTAAAATCTGGATGAGTGAGAGATCTCGGATGAGAGATGCATTAGCAGAACTGATTTCTCTTGTTACCAGTTCAAAAGGCTTCAGTATGCAGCACAAATGATTCATAAGTATCCATTGTTCAGAGTTCAGGATAAAGAGTTCAGAATCAAAGCTCTGCTTTAATGTGCGCTCATGCATTTCTTTTTTCAGTAAGAGCATTCTCTTCATATATATAGCAAATGGAATTCAAACTTGTTTAAGCTGCAGTTCTGGTAAATTGCTCTGCCTCTGAAGTTAGCTTAGAATATCATGAGAGTTATAGAAACCGTTACAGATTTTGCTAGTATTGCAAAAACTTAGTGCTTAGTTATAATCAAGCAAGGGATGTTTAATAAATAGAAGAGCAAAACAAGTTATCACCTCGTGTTTTCCCTGGGCTTGGACCTCACATCAGCCCTGCTGGCAGATCCTGAGAGCACAGTCATGCAGGATTTTAGCTGATGGTGTTTTCCTTATTGGCCTTTATCACGGGGAGAGGCAGCAAAGGCTTTTAATTTATGGGCAGATTTTTGCATGGGAATGCAGGGTGACAGCCCATGGGCAGTGATTAAGAGAGATTTGATGTCTAGATGGTTGTCCAAATGTTTGTCATCAAGTGAACTGTGCCCAATGTTCTTTCTTTCAGAGCCTTCTTCATCTTTTGTGTTTCAAAGATCCGAGGTACTGTCACTGCCCCAGTACTGTGTTTTCTCCTGGCATCTCCTATCATGGCTGAGCATACTGAATGGGCTCTCTAAAACCTTTCTTATCAATGGGAGTACAACAAGCCCAATGCAATCATCCTTTCAATTATCTTCTTCATCTCAAGTGTCACCAGATAAGTGCTGGCATAGTATTCTTTGAACATTTCAGATATTGTTCCTTGCTTTTTGGCTATAAATGTATGAATATGGGATAAAGATTAAGATAGCTCATGTTTTACCCTTATTATTCGCAGACAAAACTATGCTTGATCTCCTAAAAGGTTCTTTCACCCCCCCATCTCTTTAGTTTCAATTCTCACTGGAGTCTGAGTGATGTTAAGAATATTGGGCTAGCTCTTGTGTGTTGCAACAGGAGTTGTACCCTCTAGGATCAGGGAAAAAGTCAGAGAGCCTGCCACAATGCTGTGCAGCCTCTGAAGTCAGCTTGACACGGAGGTGACCTGGCAGTGGGTTACAGGGCAGGATTCTCCGGATGGGACTTTCCAGATGACCAGTCTGGAGTAGGTGGCTAAGCCTCTGCTTGCTCAGGTCTGAAGAGGCTTTTGGAATGTTTAGTGCCATCAGGGGGAGGGGAAAGGAGGTTTTAATTTGTTTGCCTTGATTTATTTTTACTTGGGGGATAAAATTTAACTCCATTAAACCACAGGCCTTTTTGAACACTAGCCCAGGAGGTACTTGCAAATAGACTGAAAAAACAGGGGTCTCTCTATGCTCTGAAGATGATGAATTCTCTACCTCCTGCTCATTTTGAGATACATATCTCTCTATATAAGGTGTTTCTTTGTCTGTGCTGTTTCCCTCTAAGCTGATGTTGGTCTATGTGCCTGCGCGCATCAGTGTGTTTGGCTCCAATGCCACTAGAGAGGGGTTCTCCTTGTCATGGTGGAGAAGGATAGAAGGGGAATTATAGGCCCTCATCTGCTGGATTGTTATTATTAGAGAGTTCAGTGCTCTAAGGGCTGCTCATGGACTATGTGAATATATGGCATTGACCTCATGTGTGGAGTCTGAAGGAGCAGAAAGAGAGACCAGCTGCAGGATCAGTAGAGAGCTCATGGTTTCTAGAAAGCCATATAGGATGGGATGTTAAAGGGATAAGAAACCAGTCCAGGATCTGTACATCTGTGAAGAAGGCATCCACTTGGGAACTGGAAGAGCTGGAGGTTTAGCACTTTGCCTGCCTGGCCTTGGGTCAGGGCACTTACCTTTCTGAGCTTAAGCTGTTGTATAAAGTTTACAGGATGTTTGTGACAAGAGCAGGTTACATTACTGAAGCCCAACATTCACAGCCATGAGTTTGGCTCCCCAGAAGCAAGATGTTGGCTTACAAAGAGGGTTTTTTAAAGTGTTTTTTGTCTTTTGTTCATTGTCTTTTGCTTTGGAGGCCATTAGATTAATTTGGCAATATACTTGAGGTTGTCTCTGCAATTAGGAGAGCTCAAACCACTTTTAAATTTAAGGAATTAATTGTGATGTAATTATGAAAAGCTTTAGGAAAAACACCAAATATAGCAATATGTGTGAATGCTGAGGATTGGCAAGTAGGAGATTAGTGTGGGAATGAGAGAGGAATGTAGGCTTCGGTTCAAAGAGTTATTTTAAAGGAAAAATATTGGAAATGAAGTCTGGTGAAAAACAATGATTCTAATGAAGGACAAACCCCATCCATTGTACTCCAGTCATGCTTTCTTATTAGCAATTATGAAGTTGTAGAGGTACAGCAATGGTGACAACAAGCCCAGGCAAGTAACAGAACAGATACAACTTCAATCTCTTCATTAAAAAATGTTTCATGGTTGCACACAGCCACACAAAATGTATTTTCACGCTTACACATTTCAAGCATTTTTGAAAGTCACACAGTTGTTTTGGTGCTTTAAGTTCTAAATTGATGATAATACAATGGCAAAGAGGAAAGGGCAACCTGGGAGGAAAGGAGCCAGGCTTTCCAAGGAAATGTTGAAGGATTGCATTGATTGCTGTGAAAATTCATTTCAATTCCACCTCATTTCTTCATTAAATGTTTTAAAGCAGTGCTTTCTTGGGTTAGTTCCTGCAGGGCTCTCAGCCTGACCTCAGGGGCAGTTGTTTCAAGGACATGGTCCAATCTTCTGTGTTACACTGCTTAGCTTCCAGTGTGGTTGCTCCAGACTGATGCTGGTGAGAGGAGAATTTAGACTACTGAGTTACATCAGCCTTGTATAAATGTAGTGACTTTACACATCATCAGTAAGAACTGCAACAGGTGGGTGTTTCTTATTTTGCAAATAAGTAAACTGAAATACTGAGTTCTTTGTCGTGATTTGTGAGTTGCAAGCCCTTCCTTTATGACAAGGATTTTGAGTAAACTCAGTTTCCATTTGGACATCCAAGGAAAATAATAGTTTGATAGTCGGAAGTGACTTGCTGGTGACTACACCAAGTCCTGAGCAGGAACCAAAACAAACCTCAAACTCTCTTCCTGAGACAGTCTTGTTGACTGTGGTGTCAAAATATGTTTTATTTTCATGAAGGAATAGAGCGAAGGGGAAAAATACCAGATTAAATGCAATTGTTACTTTTTTTTACCAGATGTCTAAAGTTTTGCAGCAAATATTGGCAAGCGGGCAAACACCACTTTGAAAAGCTTTTATGCACTCTGTCCCTGTTAGATGTGTTTGTCTGGTTTACAGCTAGGTCTTGGCATCTAAAAAGCCACTCCAAACTGAAATAGTGGCTGACTATTGGCTTTTTGTTCTTACCAGCCACTTTTTGGTGTAATGTAGATATGACACCAACAAAAGTGAAGAGAAAAGCTCACAAGAAAAACAGATCTCAATTTATAGTCATGTCCCAAAGGACACTTACGTTTGAACAGTGTAAGCAAAGTAAGGTGAGACACACCGCCTCCCCATTGGCTGCCAGGGTGTCAGAGTCCCATCCCTACTCTGCCATAGGTTGTTTGCTTGTTTGTTTGTTTGGTTTTTGTTTTGTTTTGGGTTTTATTTTGTTTTGGAGTTTGTGGGGGTTTTTTTTGTTTTGTTTTGGTTTTTTACATTAGCTTTCAGAGAAAACCAAAACCTGCATGTTGTTGTTGACAGTTCTGGTAAATGGTTTGTTAAATGGCCATCCCACACAGAGATTTTTATGAGGATTTGGGTATTAATACCCACAAAGCACTTGAGATCATCCTGCTCAGGAAAAGTCCTCACTCAAATTTCTCAAGGTGTGATGAGGACCTTGCAAAAGCAGTGTCAGAAGAACTGGTCTCTTACATAGGGACAGAATGAGCTGGGAACGGAGGGATTTATCCAGTGTACGGTGGTGGATCTGTTGTTCATGGTCCAATCCTGCAGTGAGCCTTTATTCAGAGTGGGACACAGTTTGTCCTGCTATCTTGCTTCTTCATGTTTTTCCTGCTCTGAGCCCTTTGCAGCTTCACTGGGGGCTTCTGCCCCTGCTAGCTGAGGGGCAATGGGTGCTTGCCTGTCCCTGAGCCAAGGCATGCTCTCCTGTCGCTCCTCCCGCCATGCGGCACGTGTAGCATTACCACAATGCATTGATGTTTTTAAAGTTACCGAGACACCGATGCATCTGAGAAGGTGTTTAGCCAAAGTGTGTTTTCCTTGATTGTCTTGTGTTCTTTAATGCATTTTATTAGTTAATGAAATGGACTCTTGTATGGTACGTTGGAAGAATTGCTATCCTACCTCATTGTATAATCATTATCACCATTAATGAGTATATTATTCTTTCACGAATATTAATCTAACAAAAGAAACAAATACTTTGCCCATGCTGTGATGCAGAAGTCAGTAGGTTAAATACTTCTGTGAATTGTGATAAACAATCCAGCCAAAATGACCATGGCATTGTTGGGCAGCAGCTCAGAGAGGCACTCAGCACATGTAGATGTAAAATACACAAGCAGCTCTTCTTGCTGGTTGTGTGGTGCTGGTTTTGTGAATGGTCGTCCTTCCCTGTCTTTTGGAATCGGCCACCTCCCTGAAGATAAAATGCAGAGCGAATCAGTTAGGCTCAGCAGCATACAGGGCATTTTTATACTTTGCCTCTTCATTTTGATTTGATTCCTTAAAAAAGCTGCTTAAATGGTGTTACAACTGCTTTGATATGGACCCTTAATTATGAAAAGGTAGCACCAGTAAATAGTGTTAGGTGAAAAGAGAGCAGAGGGGACAGGCAACAGGAACCTTGACTATCAGTACCTCAAAAGGATGAGTCCAGAAAGACATAGTTAGCATTAACAAATTTCTTGTGAAACCCATGGCAAAGCTGTTTTAGTGGCTTTCAAGAAAGGGATATATGTCAGTCTTAGTGTAGTTCCTTGAGGGAATAGGTTTCGCACGCAGAGGGGAGGAGAGACTGAAGCGAGGCATCTGTCATTTTCTTCCAGTGTTTATGATCCCTTAAAATAAAGATGAAAATTAAAGGAATGTGTTTCTCTCATATCAAGAGTCTTTATGCTCTTCTTTAACTGGCCTCATGCAGAAGATTTTGGCTGGTTTATCTGGTTGCAATTTTTGTGGTGTGCAGCTCTCGTTGGCTTCCCTTGTACCGAACACACATGAGCTATTCCTTTACTGTGGGTGGTATGAAGCAAACAGCTGTGGGTGTGTTGCACTGAATTTAATGCTCATCATGGTAACAGAAGAATCAGTCTGAGAAGAGACTGCTTTTGTGATGCTGTTAGCTTTGGATTTATATACTTTATTAGGTACCAGAGCATTTTCATTATCGCGGCTATTGGTTAGACCCGCTATAACTCCAGTAAAACCAGGAGACGCCGAGTTGCAACACTTACAATATGCAGTATGCACACACAACCTGGATCAACCTAATTTCAGCACAGCAAACACAAAACAAAAGCTGTATATGACTTCTTAGCCTTTGTGCACATCTGCATTATTATAAATGCTAATATAATTCTGCAATGATAAATAATTAAACAATTATGGTCATGAATCAATAAGTTTAGCACATTTTTTCATCAGCAAATTGTACTGTATAAACAAGAAATATAAATTACCAAGTCTAATTTTCACTGAAAATTGTAAGCATTTTCTATCTAATAATTAAAAAAGTATTAGAATTCAATGTAAGATACTTAGAACTTTAAAATTTTCTAGTTTTAACCAAACACCATTAAATTGTCATGTTTTATGTTTCTGAATCTGATTAACATTTTGAGATCTGACTTTTGCAATCATTCTCTTTGTTTTCCTCTGCTAGAAACCCGTCGCTCAACCTCTGGTTTCTCCTAAACACAGTTTATCAGTTTGAATCCAGCTTCAGTTGACCTCATTATGTTGCCTTTAAGAAAATATAATGCTTAAAGAAAAAAATATTCAAGTACGTTTCTTCTAAGATTTGGCAAGATCTAGCTATTTTTGTCACGTACGAAGCATTTAGCTGCAGAAGGTGCAACGTGGAGGCAGGGAGAAGAAGCTTTTGCCACTGTTTGCACTAATCAGAGGTTGCAGGGTTGCCTGTAATCTTTCCCACTCAGATCTTTGGCATTTGGAAAGAATCCATCACCCTAAATACTGGCATCTAGCTATGTAATTCAAAAATAATCTTGCCCTACTCTAAAAATAGGGGTGAAAAATAGAGTGTTTTCAGAGAAAAAACTGAGTTTGATACTTTTTGTTTTTTTAAAGGTGTGCATGTTTTCTATGCTGGACAGCTTGGGTAATCCAAGGGTTTGCCACAAAGGAAGTTACTGCAGAGTAGCTGCCCCTGGCTGCTCACCAGTGGCTTCCTCAGGTGCTTTAATCCAGGGAAATGCTCAATCTGCTTCTACTTTGACTCTTGCACTGAAAAATGCTATGAAAACCCCATTTAGTTTTATCCAAGGCATTGTTAGACCAGGAAATTTGGGAAACCAGCGGTTCCAGGGTGGTGTTTGGCATTGTGGCACCAGATTTGAGGGGGAAGTGTTGGCCCCTGATGCCCATCAGGGCATCCCCACCATCCAGGGCTCTGGGTACCCCAAGCGCTCCCTGACCTGCAGGGTGAGCACCAAACCAGTGAGGGCTCCACCTCCTGGTATTAACCTAAGGCAGAGCTGGGGAACTGGTTTGTTGGAGTTAAGCTGCATCTCTGTGCTGGAAAAGCTTCTCTTTGTAGGAATATTCGGTGAGCTAATAAACCAGTATTTACCTGACTAATGTGTGTTTGGTGGTGTGAACAAGCCATGGCCATGATCATTCATGGTAGGCTCATCTGCAGTTCTTCTACAAATACTCAATATAAGTGAATCTGCAAACTGACAAATAGGATGTGAAGAGGGTGATTTTTTTTTTTTTTCCTACTCATCAGAAAATATGAGAAAGCAGGAAGGGAATTTGATATGGTATGAGAAGTGCTGTGAGCTGGGAAAGGCAGCTTCACCAGGTGTGGTGCAGTGTCTGGAGGTCTAAAATTATTTTGTCTGGCTTCATAATGGAAGTTGGTAGTGTTAGAGGGGTCACTCCATCCACTGAAGTGGTAAAGATTATTTGCAGGGTTGTGGGTGGGGTTTTTTTGTTTGTTTGTTTGTTTTTTTCACACTGGATACCTTGGCAATCTCCAGTAAGCTGGGAGATCAAGGACTCTTCCTCGCAGTGTTAGTGCTTGCTGGCAAGCAGTTAGTTATCTGTATTACAGAGAAGGCTGTAATATGTTCAGAAATGTAAGGAAGCATTTTGCCTTCAGGGTGGGGGGGAGAGAAGAAAATATTTTCTTCACCTTCTTGTCTTGATCTCCCTTTTTGTTTACCCTGTCTTCCTCCTTTTGATGACTAAGAGAAAGAAAACTACATATGGAGTCTGAAGATCTTTACTTTGAGTTTCTTCCTTGTGCTGCTGCATCTGCTCCTCTTCCTCTAGCTTTCCCAATGCGCTGGGTTTCCATTTGTGGGTGTAAGTGCCTTTGCCTCTGATGCCAATGTCACTCTTCTTGTGCAAAGCAGATTTTGTTTTACTGTATGGCTCTTAGCAACATGTTTCCTGCATTCTGCTCACCCTGTTGTGGAGTTCACACTTTCAAAGTCTAGAGATATAGATTGCTCTGCTTTCACATATACAGTGTTGTCAAAGCAATTAAAGCCGGCTCTCGGAACGCGTTGCTTGTGCTTGTGCAGAGTTAGGGATTTTGTGTTTGACTCTGAAGCAGGTCTATGTTGAATTCCTTTGACCTCCATGTATCCCATGCACCCACTATTCTCAGATTCCAATATAAAATATTTGCAGAAAATTTTATACATCCTTTAGCTGGATTTTTATTAATATTAATTTTAAAGTTACAGTACTTGTATTTAAAGGTATTAATGTGGTAAAAGCCCTAAATTTTCAATAGGAGGGCAAAACTATAGAAAATTCTCATTTGCTGCTATAAAAAAAATAAGTGGAACTTGTGGAGAAATAGTCATGCAGTCCTACATTTACCATATTTCTTTATTTTTAAGGTATTTACATTTAAAACTCTCAGATTCCACTTATGAAACTGGATTACAGGATGCACAGCAAGTTTAAAAAAATTTCAGAGATCTTGCTCTCTTGCTTCAAATCCTTGAAAAGCCAAATGCACTCACTTCTGAAACTAAATCGTGATTTCCACTGTAAAAGGAAAAAAAAAAAAAGAGGGAAAAAAAAAAGAAAAATGTTTAATAGCACATATGGCATAATTTCATGTGACATCTGTTTTGTAACAAACAATATTTAGCTCACTTATTTGCTGAATGATACAGTACATGCTGCAAACAAAAAGTCCAATGAACAGTTTTACATAGTTTGTAATATATCAATATTTATCGCAGAAGAATGCAAAACTTAAACATTTAAGCATGTTATTGATTGTAATATGCAAAACATTGATTACTGCACGCTGCCAATGCAAAGGAAGTCTACCGAATGCCTTATGGGGTATGAAAATTAGGTAGATTTCTGAAAGAATAACTGATGTCCTCCCACTGGTGACATTTAGGCTTATGCCCCCTCAACCTAATTTGTGTCATCTTATAGGAGACAGCTGTCAATATATTTAGGATGCTTTAGCTCATAACAGCAGAAATGGTGAGAGACTATTGGCTTAATTGCATGGAGTGATTGATTCTAATGGAAACAACATTTAGAAACTCAAAATGCTCTTTCTGTTGGCAGATCTAATAGAATATCATAATGAATTGGAGCATCAGGCATGTACTGTACTTTCTGAAAGGACTGCAAAAGGACAGTCATGGGGGTTTATGTTGTGGGTTGTATTTTTAAATTTGATTTTAATGTTTAAAATTTTTATTTCTTTAAATAAGAGAACTAAACCATCACAGAGACATAGTTGGACAGAAATCAGAACACCAAAATGATGCTGAAACCACACACTGGTACATTAATTGTCAAAGGAAGACTATGTTCAGGTAAATCAGCTGAAGGCACTGATATAAATGTTAGCAAAGGCACGAGGTTTCTGGGGCCATGCCTGGTGTTGCAACACTCTTTGGAAGGATGCCCTGAAAGCAAACCCTGCTGGGGTCACTCATGTGGGTGCCCTGGACCCCGATGGATGATTTCAGCGTAGCCTCTCCCATGCACCCCAACACTTTCTGGAAGCAGACCACAGTCACTGCTGGACTGAAGGAAAGCAAGAGGAGGCTGATGTGTGCTTGGAGCTGAAGCAGACCTTCTGTTCTCTCTGTCTTTCTGATACTCTTCTCACCTCTGTGCATAGGCACATTATTTTGGTTAGTCCCCATGACAGACCATTGGATGTGATGATCCTGAAGGGCATTTCCAACCCTAATAATGGTTCTGTGATGTTTCTTGGGTGTAGTGATGCCTGGATGTATGGGCACAAAAGCTCATCTGGCACACGTGGAGGGGGGTGCATGGGCACCATCGGCCACTCTGGCCATGCAGAAGGTGAACCTGCCTGGGCAGGAGGGAGGGAAGCCTGCTCCTTGCTCTGGGGTGGCAGCAAGAGCTCCAGAGAGGTTACTCTGTGTTAACTCTCTTGTCCTCTGGCAGCTTTGCACAATAACCTCTTGCCTTTATGGACTTGGTCAGACTCTAAGTGCATCTGTCTCTAGTCTGGCTAGTCTGGGGTTTCTGTCTATCTGTTTTTTCTTTTTTTTTTGTGTGTGTATTTTTTTTTTAACCAGCACTTTATAGGAATCCCATTGTTTTCTTCTCCCCACTGTAAGTTCTCAGAGACATCTTACTCTTTCCTGGTGTTATAAAATCTGCTTAACTGAAAATGCTGTGCAGTTTTGTTAGAAGCTGCTGAGAGTATTCTAGCTTTCCTTTCTCTACTTCTTTAAGATCTAGAAACATGTAGGTTCTAGGGGGATTAATGTGTGGTCACAGATTAAATGGTATTTTTTCCCCCTTTCCCATAATTAGAACGGGATGAAGAATCGGATGCAAGATTGAACAGTGTAAATCCTCCAAAATTAAAACCATTTCAGAACTGGAATAAATATTAATAAATTGGCAGCATAATGAAATGCCGTAGATATGTAAGGGGAAAAGCAAGCAGGAAAGGAGGGAAGATTTTTATAGACCTTAATTACAGCAGGGTTGTTAGTAAATTTACTGAATTGTAAATGTAAAAGATTCGGATGGCCTGAGTAAAACCACATATTTAAGCCTTCTAAATGAACATTTCTGTTTTTTGAGTAATTTGTACCATCTGTGTCAAAATTCTGAGCCTAAGAAGAAAAAGCAGTGGAACAAATGTTGGTTCCATAAAACAGTCCTAGTTCATTGTTGAAATTGTCACACATTAACATTGCAGGCCATCTGGGTAGACAAAAGACTCTAACCAGATTGCAAGATGATTTTATTGGTCTGGTATTAATCAGAATGTGGCATAATATTTAAGCAGAAAAAAATGATGAGGTGAAGTGGAGTGCCTTTAACTACCCTAGCTGTGTGGTAGTTGCACAATAATCGTATTACACCATAGAGCACTGTGTTTCTGAGCAAAGATCCTAATTCTGAGATGTAAATAACAGGCTATGTGATATTTCCAATTTATAGTTTAAAATAAAATATGAAACTTAAAGAAGTAATGACTGTTGGCATATTGCAATGCAGAGATTTAAAGGCCACAGCATGGTTATATTAAATTGCGGTATACCCACAATCATGTTGGAATTAACTTTAATTTCTTTTTGTAACATTGTAAATCAGATTACACTTCATCTCAAAGAATCCAGAACTTGGTGATTTACAATTGGTTTGCTACGTTCTGAATCTCTACACAATGCAGCAGCTTGCCTTCTCTCTGGGACCTAGGGATGTGCATGTGTTAGGCTAGCTCTCAAAAATCTTCATCTTTCACAGGCAATTGGGAAAGTCTCTCTTTTTAACGTTCTCCATGATCTTGCCTCTTTGTAGTTTTAACCCTATCATTCTCAAAAAAATAGTCAATCTTTTGTGTGTGCCTCTCCCCACTTCGACCCCCCCCACCCCACCTTGGAAGCCCCTGTCTGCCCTCCTGCACCAACTCTGACCCCAGCAAAGCCTCTGAGCATCGAGACGCATCTCCAAGCACCACAGAAAAGCCTTGTCCTGGGAATATTTGATGCATTCTCTCGTGTGTTTGCTGTGAAAGTTACTTTGTTGGAGTCAGGCAGAGAGTGGAGAGCCCAGGGCTACTCCCTCAGAATCTGCCTTAAGATGGGTGTGCCTTGCCTTGTGGGCAGGGTCTGGTGAAGTGAGAAGTGGGAACTTCATCATTAGGTTCGAGTGTAAATGCCTGTGTCATGCCGAAGAAGGAGGGGGTGGTTACGCAGTGGCAATGGTCCCCATGTGCAGCAGGCATTGCTAGCCTGGCCCCATTATGTTCCCAGTACCAGGGGAGCCTGGATGCACCTGCATGCTGCCCTCAATGATTGCATGGCGAATGCCGCTTCAGTACAAGATTCGGCTGCCAGTTGGGGTTTGTACAGTGGCCGGAGATTTTCCTATTCGTAAAATATTTCTGGTTTTGATTATTTTACAGAGTACATTCTGTGGAAGCAGCTGTAGCACTCGCCGGTGCCATTTTCCTGGCACAAAATATATAGTTGGATGGTTTCTGCTCCGTAGTTTTCTACTCTGAAATTCTCTCTCTCTCTGAACAGTTACTCCCTACAAACCGTGTATTAGAAAGAGACTTAAATTTTCTGAAGTAATAGTATTAGGGTAATTAAACAGGGCATCTGATGTAGTTAAACAGCACAGATACCAAATTAATTTAGGATAATTTTGCTTTTTGACTTCTGTTTTAAATTATTAATCTGAGAGCAAGGTGAAATGGGGGGAAAAGAAGAGACTGAAAGAGGGATGAAGAAATTAAAGGCCTGGCAGAGGAAGGCAGGACTGTCTAGCAGAAGAAAACAGAGAGTGAGGGTGGTCAGACAGATCGAAGCAGAAGGTTGGAAGGCAATAGGATTGGACCAAGGAGTCACAAACTGTGCTGGCATTTAGACAGTACAAGTGCCCTGGTTCCTGGCAGGCCTGTGAGGCTGAGAAGAGCTGCATGTGGTCTGAGGGGGCTGCCTGGGGCTGTGCTGGACATTTGCTTTGTGCAAAACCCCTCTCCCTTGGGGCAGATCTGGAACTGAGCCAGACCAACTGGTTCTGCAAGCTCTGCAGGTTGAGTTCATTTCATGGGCAGGAGCAGACCCTTATGAGAGGTCCTGATTAATGTCTTCATATTTTCTGTTTGAATTATGTGTTGCTCAGGCTGCAGATCAGTTGGGAGATGGGTGGCCCAAAGGCACTTAAAATGTATTTGTCTCTTACTGACCATGGTACTTTGGAAACATCTCACAGACCAGTGTTTACTTCTGATGGACCAACAGTGTTTCTCTGGAGATGAAGTCGTCTAGTTGTCTTAAGTGTGATGGGGGGAATGTTTCTAAGCATAAGCTTGGGTAGTTGTGTTTCTTGATCTGTTGATATGCTGCTTGGCAGAAACTGTAAAGGGGATTTTCCAACTTCACGAGCAGGATTTTTTTGTTTGTGTTGTTTGGTTTGTTTTTTGTTTGGTTGGTCTTTTTTTTGGTTGTTTTGTTTTTACTTGTTTTTGGTTTTTTTTTTTCCCTCTGTTCTCATTAATCTTACATTTGAACGTTCAGAAATGCTAAGTACTGGTGTTAAAAGATAACTGAAATCTTTTCTATTTGATGAAAGGCTTTTCATGGTTTTGCCTATTTAATGAAAGATTCCAGAGTCATTGCTGTGGAATCATACGGTATAGTGTAAGTGATAGCTAATTAAACAAAACATTGGGGCTTGTCAGTTAGCATCACAGCACTGGCCTGGTCCTTGATGACAGATAGCAATGGTGAGGAAATGTCACCGCAGCCACCCAAGTGTTGTGTTATCAGCCACATACAAGTGAAATGTGGATTAAAATGCTATTAACATAGCCAATTAAGCATAGGCATCAACAAAGCGGTTAAATCAATACCTGTAGCTGTTGCATTACAGGGCTGGTGTTTTGCTGTGGCTCACTTTGCCCATCTGAGAACTGCCCAGAACAACAAATATGAGGCCAGGATGTTGTGCTTGTCAATGGTAGGATGGTGCCTCAGAGCCAAGGGCTGACTGCACCTTCAAGGCATGAACCAGCAAAGCCATACTGGGGTTAAATAGTATTTTATTTCTTAGCTAAAAAATGCCGTATTTTTTCCCCCTTCTCTTAGACTCCTTTTCATACTGTTACATTTGACACACATTCCAGCTCTCATGGACTCTGTCTCCTCAGCTGCTGTAATTGGTCCTCTTGTGTCTGAGACATGAGTCGGGACAAAGCCAGGAAAGAGCATGGGCCATCTGATGGGGAGATTTCATAGGGCACAACTAAGTTGGCAATAAAATAACAAGAGATGGCTTGCTATTTTGCAGCAGAATAGTCAACTGTCCTGAGGTCCTGCACGTCGACTGTGTCCAGGATGCCCATTCTGTGCTTTCTATCTATCTCTCTCTATCTTTTTTTTTTTTTTTTTTTTTTTTTTTTTTTTTGATGCTATCCTTGGTCTTGGTTTTGGGCAGGTTTTTTTCCATCCTGGAATTAAGACACACACACTCCTCCCCCCCCCCCCCCCCCCCCCTTCCTCGACTTTTTATGTTTTTTAAGTTCTTCTTTGGTTTTTTTGTTATTTCTTTT